>CAUYSK010039719.1:0-12984 GCA_963575035.1 Avahi laniger | reverse complement strand
TTTTATTAATACATTTTATTTAACCCAATGTCATATTATCAACATGCAACCAGTATGAAAAAATTGAGACATTTTACATTCTTTTTTCCATAAGTCTTCAATATCCAGTGTGCATTTTCCACTTACAGCAGATCTCAATCTACACTAGCCACATTTCAAGATTTCAATAGCCACTGGTGGCTAAAGGCTACTGTATCGGACAGCACATGTCTAAAGTCTAACTCTGTCTCCAGCGTAATCATCACCTTAAAATATACAAAGTACATAAAAGGTTATCCTAAACTAAGTAATGCTCTGTTAAAACGGCAAGTGAAAGATTAAATGTTAAAGTATTTGTACTTTTTCTAATTATTAAATGAGAAATTTTGCTGTTACATAGAAATGGCTTTGCAAATCTTTTTGACATTTTTACCAATGCTTGAAAACCATTTTCTTCTTTCCATTATCTCATTAAGATAATGAAATATCTTAATGAGCACTAGGTTATTTTCTTTTTCCCCATCTGACTTGTTCATTCTGTCATTCACTAAATATTTATCTGCTAACTATGTGCAAAATTATGCTATATAACACTATGTGATGCAGTGAGGGATGTAAAGTACACTCTAACTCCACTTTCACAAAGTTTCCAAACTAGTAAGAGAGGGAGTGAAAATGTGAAGAATATGTGAAAATATATCTCTATTTTACTGTATCACTCTGTGTCAATTATTTGTTTACATACCAGTCCTTCCCCAATTCTTTAACAATGAAGAGAATGGACTTTATCATCTTCCCAAGGCCTAACAGAACACCTTAATAAACATTTATGGAGTTCACTATAATGAAAAATTATGTATTATTTTCTAGAACAGAGGTCCCTACAAAGTACACAAAGAAACATTTTATCTTCCCTATGCTAGACTATAAGGCAGAGGAGTTACCAAGGGCAGGCCTTGAAAGATTTGATAGAGAGTGGTGAGAAGTTTGAAGAAAGGAATGATAAATTTTTACAGATTATAAAGTATGAGAACAGAAGAGTACATCACATATGATGGGTATTCCCTGCATGTTTGCTTATTAAATGCACAAGTGACTAAAGGGAAGAGCCTAAATGACTAAAAATATCATTTATAGAGATAGAAATGGAGGATTTGAGGGCGTGAAGGGGTGGTGATGCTACATAAGCTACGTGGGAAAAAGTGACATCTTGAGTAGGCAGCTGCAATTCTTAACATTTTAAAGCAAAGTAACAGCAGTAACTACCCTCCCTACCTTGGAAGGTACAGTTCTGTATCTCACTTTCTTACCTTTGGGATAATGCCTGTTGAGTCCATTTGACAACTTTAGTGATTCCATAATCTGTCATTAACTTGAACAATTTCATTCAGGCATATTTATGGGCAGGATGAGAAATAAGAAATCTAGCAAAATTACATGCTTTTATTTTACCATCATGCATATAAAGGAAGACAAATATGCCAATGGTACACTTCCAATTTGTCAGAGCAAATTCACAGTATTTATGCAATTTAGGAACAAAGACACATTAGTTACTAAGTTGTTACCAGGGCAAATTACCAAGCAAGACAATCAAACCACACACTTTTTTGTTGCTTATTTTTCCACAAAGACAACAATTTGACAAGCCTAACAAAGACCAAGTTATTCAAACTATGTTTCTAAGAATATAGCTTAACAGAAAGAACAAGTTGAAAACTGTTATGAATATTCATGTCTCTATATTGTAAAGACTGTTATTCTTCTTAATGTTACCAACTGAAAGCAAAAGAAAGCTGGTACTGCTCTATTTTTCCAATAAGCAGAAACAGAAATAACAAGATTTTACTAAATACTAGTGAAATAAGAGCACAGCATTAATCTTCCACATAAATTGGGTTACAGGTGTTCTCAAAGTCTACTGCGATGGTCAGAGGAGGCAAGGAGTGAGTCTGGGCACCCTGAGCCATGAGCAGGGGTGGGAAGAATGTCCTGTGATGCCCAAGCCTGTGAAGTATGAGACAGCATCCTGCTGCCTGCCCTCCTCAGCCTGTGCACACTGGGAGTGCTCACAGGATCCCTTCCCCCACAGGCACAGGAGGCTGGAGGGTTCAGAGGAAGGAGTACAATAGCCCAGGCTCCAACTGATACCTGCCAATGTCACCATGGTCAGGCCAGCTCAGGACGCTGAGCTGGGTCATCCCCACAGTTACCTCCTTTACAGAACCACGAGCTTGCGATTCCAGACAATACGCACTGGTCAATGCACCGAGGCTGGCTCAGCTGCTCTGTAGTTGTGATGACGACTGGAGCAACCGTTTACTCAGCACCTACTAAACACCCGGTGCTCTGCACATGTTATCTGCAGTCTACACAACAAGATATCATACTTAGCCACATTTTACAGATGACAATACTGAGGCTCAGAGAAGGTAAATGACAGCACCCCCTCCAAAAAAAAAAAAAAGAGAGAAAAGACCCAAAGCTGCATTGTTTGTGTTTCTTTTAAAGAACCCTTGTTTAGGCAATATTTTTAATACTCAAACCCCCTTCAATTCTACAGCAATCCTGAGAATATTTCTCCTCCCATCACCATTGATGAGTAAGTACCCCTTTCTTGAAGGTTCTTAGCGTAGTTTTCACTCTAGACCCAATTTTTACCTGGCTTATTTCTGCCTCCAGCCTTTAGTTTTCCCCCTGCTCTTTAGTTCTTCCATTATAAACTAGATCTCTATCCCTTTAAAGCCTCTAGGAGTTGCTAAAGAGGCTGGGGAGCTGGAAAGAGCGCAGAGGGGGACAAAAAGAGCTTTTAACAGTCTACTTTACAGGATAACCTGTCTCTGGAGACGACAGAGTTGAAATAAACCAAAAAGCTTGCTTTTCAGAAGTTTCTAAGCTATCACTTTTTTTTTTTTTTAATGAGATAGGAGAAAAAGAGGAAAAGAGGGAGACAGGGACCTTGGCAGTAGCCAAGGAAGATGGGTACAGCCAGTAGCAGATAGCAAAAGGTGACCAGAGGTACAGGAACAGCAATGGAGTAACATAAATCACGTAGAACAAGTGGCCCATTGCTGCTCTCCCTTGACATCACTAATGCCTAGTAAAGTCCACAGGCCATGTGCCTGTACTGCCAGAAGCCAGCAGAATGGATAGAATGGGCTCTTAGATAAAGCCAGGCATCCAGGTGATAGTAACCAGACCAGAGGCCCTGGGAACAGAGTCGAAGCAGTGCAGACAAAGGCAGTACAATATACAGCATTATTTGCTTGGCTTAGAAGTGTTGTGGACCATGGCCACACAGCATGTGACAGTAATGCGGAACAGCATGAAGACCTTGTGAAGTGGAGAAGAATGTCCATGACTGTAATTCTTGAGTCTGAGAGAACTGAATATCCAGGGGAGAGGTTACAGAAAGGTCAGGCAAAAAAAAAAAAAAAAAGTAGAAGGCATACCCATTGCTGTTGCCCAAGCACAGGTCCAGCAGGTGGTGACACGGGACCTTGTGCAGTATACTCAAGGGCAGATGTTAGCCAGACTGGAACCCAAAGGGCCTGGGGATCTCCACTGGCTCCCTTATTGGGCGACGTCTGGGTCTGCGAACTCCTTCACGCAACAGGTAGTACTGCAGTGGATTTGGCCACAGGTCCTCTTTGATAATCTCAGCAATTCTATCAGACTCTGGAAGGCTGTGGTCTGAAAACCAGGTGAAGAAGCTGCAGACGAGGTCTTGGTTTCTGCGAATGAAGGACTGGGGTTCATGTCCCCTGCGCCATATGATTGGGGTGGAAAGAGACACCACTCTGCCGGAGGATCTGACCTCATATTCCTTGACGATCAGCTTGTTTCTGAAGTAGGGGTTTCTTCGAAAGAAGAACTTGAACTTGCAGCCAGTCCTAGGGTGTCTGAGTTCCTTCACCTCCAAATTGGTTATGTACCTTAACATCTCTGCATCTTGGCCCCTAATCATCGGGGACAACTGGGGGTGGTTCCGAAAGGCAGTCATCCAGAAGCCGGGGATATTCTGAATGATGTAGTTCCTCCGCTCCAGGTAGTGTCGACGCATCCGCCCAAACTTGTGCTCCAGCTGTTGGAAGGCCCTGTCAGCCTGAGCATTCACAGTGTCCAGTTCCAGCTGGATGGCCTCCAGAGGGTCCATGCGGAGAGCCACATTCAGAGGCCAGGGCCTCGCCGCCTCCCTCACCTCTCCCACCACTCTATTTTCCTCCACCACTTCTATTTCTTCACCTACTGGTTTCTCCTCCACCTCCATTGGATCCTCCACCACCTCGTTCTCCTTCACTCCTTCTACCTCCAAGACCTCAGCCCTCTCCTCGTCATCCATTGCTACTGAGAGGGTGGCGCACTTTTCAGACTTCACATCCTCCTCCTTCGCGCCCACCATCACCTCAGACCACAGCCTCTCTGCGCCACAGGTTTTTAAGGCCTTTCCTCCATCTTGAAAGCCATTTTTCACGCTGCTTTCAGCGGCCACCAACACACAGGCGGCTTCCAGGCCCTCTGTGGGACGCGGAGCCTCTTCCTGCCCATCTCCGACAGCTACACGACCGCGGCCGCCACCGACTCGGATCTGAGGAGTACGGCCGCTGTCAGCGGGATCCCGGGGTACGCCCCCCTCCCCTAAAAGCTGGGGCGATGGGAGCGCGACGGTCTCTAAGCTTCCCTCGCCCGTCTCCGCCATCACCTGTGTTGCTTCGGTTTCGTCGCGGAGGATCAGGCACCGGTGTGGGTCCGGATCTCCTGGGGCATGGTCGGCAACAGTGAGGCTGCAGGTTTGGGAGAGAGGGGTCCTCTCGACCCCACCCAGGCCGCTCATGCTGGTACCAGGCCAACGGTAGAATAACGTTTGTTTTCCTCACAGAAGCCGCGCCCTGAGGTAACCGCCGCTTGCACCGCCCACTCTCCAGTCTCGCGACCGACTCCGTGGCGGTGACGTCAGGGCTGCAGATCTCACCGTATCGCGAGAACTCGCTGCGTACGCGCACTGCGTGTGGTGCTGCGTGTCAGTTAAGTGTATTTTCTTGGTTTTATTTTTGTGAATTTAACCAACAGCAATGGTAATTTTACCTACATAAATAAATGTAGGTCGTCCTCAGAGACTAAAGGCACTGACGACCCTCCTTGCAATCTATCTGAAAACTGCTCCCAGCGCGTGAACTGGAGCAATTGTAGGGATCACAGTCCTAGCACTGCCTACTGTCCAGTGTCTGAAAAATGTTTTTCTGCTTTTCAATTTTTTTGAGGTAGGAAAATAAATTATTTCTTGTTACTCCATATGGCTAGAGCAAAAGTCATCTCTTTATTTTTAACTAAGATGCATAACAAAATGTTTCCCTTAAGTAAAAGTGGCATGAAAATATTAATTCTAGCCTCTACCATTACTGGGAGAAAAAGCTACTCAGAAGCTTTTTACCACTAAAGCGATGTCTATTATTCATTGCTGATCCTCAATTTATAATCTGCATAAGAGTTTGTACTGCATGAAATTGACAGGAATTAAGCCGGGATCAATTTGCTAAATTTTGTTACCTGCCCCCTGGATTTGTTATCCTGGATTATCCAGGTAGGTCCTATTGCAACAGTCCTTATAAGGAGGCAGGAGTGTCAGAGAAGATGTGATATCCAAAGCAGAGGTGAGGGAGAGAGAGAAGGAAGGGAGAGAGGCAAGACAGATGATACATTGCTGGCTTTGAAGGTAGAGGAAGAATTTGGGATCCTAGGAATGAAGGCAGCCTCTAGAAGCTGGAAAGGTGAAGAAATGGAATCTCTAGAGCCTCCAAAGGAATGCAGCCCTGCCAACACTTTGACCGTATGACCTCTAACCTCTCGAGCTGTAAAATAATAAATTTGTGTCTTTTTAAGCTATTAAGTTTGTGGTAATTTATTACAGAAGCAATATGACACCACACCTTGGGTTAAGGTTTGGTTGCATTTATGCGTGCCTCAAGTTGTTCTAACTCCAGCACCTTCAGCCTTACCCATTGCTTCCCCTGCAGGCCTGCTCAACAGCTGTGACTTATCACAGCTTGAGTCTCTGAGTAATGAGACCAGAAATATACCTACGGAATAACAGAGAAAGACAAAATTAAAACCCAAACTACCACAAAAAAATATTTGAGAAGATTGTGAACTGCAGGAAGACAAGGTCAGTGTTTTGTCTACCTATGTTTACCTAGTGCCTAGTACACTGCCTTGCACAGTATTCCATAGATTATTAAAGTGTTAAATAAAGGAGCAAATTAACAAAATACGGTTTCTCCTGCTTGCAACTTGGGGCTTTCAGAAAAGAAGTGAGGGGCTTGTGTATTGTCACCCTGCTCTCCTCCCTATCTGCCACTGGTAAACTAGAGGGCTGCTCGCCTGTATACAGTAACAAAATCCTAGTCAGGAGAATGAATTTCTATGTGTGGGTCAAAGCCCCTACAAGCACAAAGAAAACCACAGAGAAAACAATTTTATTTTACAGATAATTTACATCTGTGTGGTCACAAACAAACTCTGAAAAGATCAGCGTATTTAGGTGAGTTTACATAGCCAAGCCTCAAACTACCAGCACTGTATTTCTAATTCTTCTTTCTGGACAAGCCAAGGTGATAAGTCTAGGCCTTACTTCATTTCTCTCTACAAGAAATGGATATAGGATTCATTTCTCTCTGCAAGAATGGATCCTGTGATGCCTGGCTGGAATTACTTTTGGTACAGAAAAGAATGAATAATGGAACTTTCCACAAGGCCTGGTTCTTTCTAATTGCCATGAAATCATTTTCTGTCTTGGAACTGGAATAATTTAATTTGGCCTAAAGTGGAGACTTTTATTACTCCAAAATGCCTTCTATTTTTAAGCAGAAATGAGTGCCAGGCTTTGACCAATCCTAGATCTGGCTCTATTTGTCAAAGTTGCCATTATGTAATTAGTATAATTAGCGCTGTTACTGATAATGCTGGGAAAGGCTCCAATTACAGCTGGTATATGTAAATGTAATCAGAACTCTGCTGAATATAATTTCCCCAGATAGTGATGAAACACTTTGGAGAAACTCTTCCTTCTCTTCTTGTCAGTATATTTGAAACCTGTGATATGGAATATTTAATTAAATATTTAGAGAAAAATGAGGAAAAACTTAAATTTCTGCTACTTTTAATTATCTGAACATCATGTTGGAGAAGTGATTGTAACTCTTTGTCACAAGTAATGGAGAGCCCAGGTTATGACTGTTTTTGAAAAAGTGCTCAGAAGGACCAATGAAGGGCAAAGATTTTAGAGGGAGAAGAAAATGTGCATACCGTATACCTCATCTTTGCTTGGAAGAAGGAACTCTCTAGGATTTCAACCTGTGCCAAGGCTCATGTGCTCGGGAAGTTATTCTAACAGGGAGGCAAAAAAAAAAGTGGTTGCTATTTGATACAGAATATTGTACTTATGGTAGGGCTATTACTTGTGGAATTTTTTGTTTATCTTTTTGTATCTTAAAGTCTTTAAAAGAATATGTCTCTTTTACATAACACAGGTTATCTTGCTATCTGAGCATTCTCTTTCTAAGCATAAATTATCCATTCTCTAAGACTTACCAAAAACCTGTCTTGCTTCAGAATGTGCTAGGCATTTTACATGAATTAAATTGTCAAATTTCACAAAAGAGGAAACAGTAACATTGAGAGATTAACCAACTTTACCAAGGCCATACATAGAGTAACTGCTAAATTCTTCCTTCTTCTGCATGCAGCTTTCCTTAACTGTGCTATGACTCCTTAATATTCCTCACCTGAACTCCTACAACTCTTTTATGAGCTGTGCCATTGCAATTTAGCACTTAATTACACTTTTCCTCCAGGTGATTCTCATTGTTTCCTACTTGTCAATCTCATCATCCCAGCATTCCGGCATCATCCCATAGGATAACAGCACAGTTGCTGCTGCTTTTACATTTACTCAGCATAGCATGAGGCTCAATTTTTGTTGTTTCTTAATGATATTTGTTGATTTTAATAAAATAAAACCTTAAATGATCTTACAAAAACTAATAATGTGTCTATACTGGCATTATATTTTATTTGAAGAGAAAATATATTTTGGCCATGCTTCATATATTAGCTTTTTGTACTTTGGAATATAGGACACAGGGTTACATCACAGAGCATTTCTGGGGCAATTGGCACCAAACCTCACTACCCAAAATACAACTGAATCTTTTCTAATATGGTCTTAGGGGAAAAGATCTGTAGAAAACTGTGAAGTTATTCTCTGCCACATGATTCTTCAGGAATGATTTCTCAAGTGGCAAGGAGTTTAACAGAAGTTCAGACATTTTTGTTTTGCAGAAAGATATATTTTCTGATTACAATTAATGATAGCTTTCGATTACAGCTTCTGATGGACCAGCCACTATTATGAACATATCATATCATATGTCGTATCATATCATATCACTTAGTTCTCATGAGAACCCTGTGAGGTAATGCCATTATGATCCTCATTTTACTGACTGAGGAACTGAGGCAGACAGACAATCATTTACCCAAAATGACATAGAAAGGGATAGACCCATGATTTGAACCCAGGAAAGTGGTCTCAAGACCACTTGAACAAAATGTGAAATCATTTTCTTAAGAGTAAAACCACCCTTACTTAATGTAAAATTGATACACAATTTTTCTCTCCTCCCTCTTTCCCCTATCCACAAGCATATTCATATTTGTTAGAAAGTGCCCAAGTATTTGCTTTCTGTTTAGAGGAAAATCAGTTATCCATGATCCCAAATTCAGTATTTTCTTAACCCTATCAGACCAAATGCCACCTTTTTGTAACAGATATTTTCAAAAACAGTCTTTACTTTCCCAAAATGAAATTCATAGATAATATAACACACCTATATACATAAACAGAAAAATATCAGTATAATAACAACTCTATAAAAGAGAAATAAAAGTAATTTATAGTAATGTCTTTCAATATGTAAAGGCATTAACATGCATATACTATAAGAAATGGCAAAGTAGTTAGAAAATTACACCTCTTAATCACCATAGATGGAGACTGATACAGGTGTGTTTTATTTGTGGTTCAAATACCTTGGTGATGAGATTTTCTGAAATGGTAACGAAATCAAGGTTAAGTTCTGGAAAAGAATAAGACAAAGCTCCCCTAATAACATGCTACTGTATTCCTTCCATTATAAGCAATACATTTTCACATTTCTGAATCAGGACGTGTCTTACAAGTACTCTCAGCCAGGCGTCAGTCATGACATCATTGCCCATTGTCACTGCCTGAGCATGTGCAAACTTGATTATTGTTACCAATTTCATTTCTGAACAATTTAAAGACCATCTGAAGAAGGGATATGAATGCTGGTTGTTGTCTGAAAACTTTCCAGCAATATCTTTGGAAGGCTCAAAAAAAATGCCAGCATCAAAACTTACATAATTGACATTAGCGGTTTGGAAGAAAACCCTAGCTACAAGAGCTGAGCACTGTTTTAGGAAATATAGCATCATCAGAACACTTGATAACAGAGAGGATGATATTGTTTGTAAAAAACATCAATATTGGCAACTCTGAGTTAAAAACTGTTTCAGTAAATTTTCGGAATATGTAGAAGTTTAACAATATAATTTGCTTTTGTTTTTCCTTTTATATATGTGTAAGTGTAATATTTTATTTCTGTCTAAATATGTCTAAAAGACCTCTTAAGCAAAGATAAAAATTATTATGTATAAGATGCATTGTGTCATAGTTTAATCGGCAGTGTCTTTCTTGATGATATTTAAATAATACTATGATTTACAATTGATGATGTCTTAAATTAGATAAAATAGCAGTTTCCTTCCTGGAAAATTTATTTCACATTAAAACAGTGTATACATATTTTGTTTTTATATGTAAAATGATGTTAAATTCTAGGCCAAAGTAAATATAGTAGATTTTCCCTCTTGAAAGTGGGGCAATTTTTTGTTGAGTGGAATTCCCTTGAATAGCATAACACCTAGCATCCCAGACCCTGCCTAATGAAAGTAACAACTTCCATTCCTTGTAATTATTAAAATACATAACCACAAATTTCCAAGAGATCCTTAAGGAAGGTAGAGGTCCTTAAAGAAGGTGGAGCTCCTGCTGAGAATCTTACTTTTAAATGTTTGCTAGGTACGGTATTTCCACTGACTCTCACCAGAGGGAGCAACTGTCTTTAAGAAAGTGATGTGTCTAGTCAATGGTGGAAGAACTATGGAATGGTCTTTCACTGTAAGTAAAATACTTCATTTGTATTGTAATTATGTTTATTTATATTGTAATTTAAATTGAATCACAATCTTTTATTCCCACTAAGCTGTAATTATTACAAAGTAGTTTTCTTAGTCAGGCTTAGATTTGTTATGATGGCTTCTAATAATCAAACTGAGCCAAAAGTATCTCATATGAGCCTGCCTACAAGGTCCCCACCCAGTCATGAACCTGTTTTCAATTTCCAGCTCTGCCACTTATCACCTGTTTGACCTGGGCTGGTCACTTCATCTCTCTGAGTGACAATTTCCTCACGTATAAAATTGAGATTACAATACATACCTGTACAGGCCTATTATGAAAATGAAATAAGATACGTATGAAGTGTTTAGCACTATAAGCTTTCACTGAATAGAAGTGGTAGTATTATTTATATAATTTTATGATAAAACTTACATGCATTAAAATTATTGTGCAAGGCATAATCTGGCACTAAATTCTGAGTTTTCTATACACAGTTCAATTTACAGGAGTTCAGAGAGGAATATCATCCATTAGATAAGAGTTGTCACTGCTCAGTGAAAGCTTCGTGGAAGAAATGAGCCTTGACTTGTATCCTACTATGGGTAAGAGCTGAATAACTTAAGAGGTGCGGCATGAGGACATAGTTATCATACTTGTCCACTGCTCCAGCTATTTCAACATGCATTCTAGACCTGCACTGTCCAGTATGGTAGCCACTAGCCACATGTGGCTATTTAGATTTCAATTCATTAAAGTTAAATAAAATGAAAAATTCAGTTCATCGGTCACACTAACCACATTTCAAGTACTCAGTAACATCTTGGTAGCAGTGGCTGTGTTCGATCACATGCAGCGTTTCATCACAGCAGGGGGTTGGACAATGTTCTAAACATATAGTATTAATATCTTCAGGTGATGGTAAATAGTGGTGTTTCTGGAACTAAAATGCCATGCCACAGAGATAGCAGGCATACACTTTATAAAAGTCTTAAGAAAAAAAATACTTTTTGAAATTCATACTTTCAGTTAGTATTTTCTGAGCAAAAATTGTATGTGTTTATGATTGGGAATGAATAGTCTAACTAGAAGTACTTATCCATTAATTTATATAATATCGAAAAGATAATCTAAATATTATATTCCTTCACGATAGAACTTACAGATTTAAATAAATTACAGAAGTGTGGAGCCATTACCCTTCAGAGAGAGGAATGAAGCTAAATGGGTCAAATTCAGGAAATGTTAATTGAAAAATTTGTGTAACTACATTAGTTATTTAAATAACTAATAAAATATGTGCTTGGTAGGACAAAACCCTACTGTATTTTTAGTGAGGTAAAATAGTAAGGTATAATAATTAAAAAGAAAATAATGTATGTGAAACAATTAATGAAAATACATAGATTTTTAAAGTCACTATGAATATAGGGAGTTGTTATAATACCAAAAATGACAATAAATTACTTAATAAATATGACTTTTTATACTTGAAAATATATTTCAAAATCCTAAGGTTAAGTAATTTCATACAAGGGAAAATTTCCTGGCATTTACTTGGTAGTATGAGGTTTAGATTAGTAGCTAAAATCCTTTAAACGTTGTTCCTATGAATTTATCTTATTTGCCATTTATTTAAAACTCCAGTGCTCATCTTACAAAAATGCCACCAAATTCTTTTTAAAATATGAGTACAGTCGCACGGTCAAAGAACCTTTTTAGAACAACCAGACATTCATGATGAAAAACAGCCCTGTTGCTTTAAAGCAAGGCTCATCAAGGTCATTCACTGCTTTCCACATAAAAATTAATTCAATATAAAAAATTCATATTGTGGTATCTAACTTGATACTTGGTTGTCATAACACTGCATCCCTTAGCTGAGAACTCTGCTTGTGACTCTAAGACTATATGACAACTTCCTTTGATTTGTAAGCAAGCCATTCTATGCTTCCTTTGATTTGTAAGCAAGCCATTCTATGTTTTAAAAATGTGAAAGGTTGATTTGGAAAGTACCATCATTCATTCATTTCATCATTAATAGAAAGGTTTATATTTATTGAATATATACCACATAATATGTTCTGTGTTAAATGCTTTCCATGTATTGCTTTATTTAGTTATCTCATCTCTCCATGACATAGGTAATATTCACCGTGTCATGAAGATTAAGAAATCTGAGAGAAATCAAGTGACTTGCCTAAAGTTATATAACTGGTAAGTAATGGAGTGGATATAAGCCCAGTTTGCCTGACTTCAAAGTTCTTTCTACTATGCTGTGTTCTTCTCTTTTTAATTTTTAAAGCTCTTTGACAGTAACCATGGAACTGAAGGGTTACTGCCACCTCTTTGCTGATAACTTCTTTTTCCAAGGTCTGTATCTTTGCTGCCTTCTCCCAGAGGATTCTTACACAGTGTTGGCTGCATTGACTGAATGATTCCACACTGAAGGCTAGCTTAAACAGCCATGGAAACTTTAATATGATTATAATTATAATATGCTAATCTAAACAAGACGTGTTTTTTAGGAGACAAGTGCCCTCAGGGGACGCATTTACCAAATGTGAGACAGGTTTAAGAAACAGTATCTCCTCCAGGCCGGGCGCGGCGCGGTGGCTCACGCCTGTAATCCTAGCACTCTGGGAGGCCGAGATGGGCGGATCGTTCTGAGCTCAGGAGTTCGAGACCAGTCTGAGCAAGAGCGAGACCCCATCTCTACCAAAAATAGAAAGAAAATTAATTGGACA
>CAUYSK010039718.1:0-67587 GCA_963575035.1 Avahi laniger | reverse complement strand
TAATGTAGTATTAGTTGACCTAGAGACTAAGTTCAACTACATAATAAATCAATCATGCCTTTGTAATGAAGTTCCAACAAAATTTCTGGACACTGAATCTTGGATGAACTTCCCTCGTTAGGAATATTCAATGTACATTGTTACTCATTGATTCCACAAGGCTAACACATCCTTATTTCACTCACAGGGCAGGCAATGGAAACTTTGCATGTGAAACTCGCCTAGTAGTTCTTTATGCATCTCTGCCTTTGGCTAATTTTGATCTGTATCTTTTCTCTGTAATAAACTTTATCCATGAGTATATAGGTTTCAGCAAATTCTGAGTCTTTCTAGTGATTTATTAAACCTGGGGGTGGTTTGGGGCACCCCTGAACTTGCAATTGGTGTCATGAATGATGGCAATCTTGTGTAGAATTGATTAGTTGGGTTAACTTTGGGGAACTGTCCACAAAAACCCCACTTTAAACATCGAGAAATAGATAAAATTAATAATATCAAAAACAATATATCATGAAATACATCATGAAAACACTAAACAAAAGAAATTTAGAGTAACTATTAAAGTAGACTTCAAATAAGATATATTATCAGGAATAAAGAGCCTATTACACAGTGACATAGAAGTCAGTTCTTCAAGAATACATAACAAACCTTTGTGAGTATGCACCTAATAGTGGAGATTCTTAAATCATGAAGCAAAATGTGAGAGAATTAAAATGAGAAATATGTAAATCCATCATTTGAGTTCAGGATTTCAACACATCTCTCTCCAAAACATTTGTAATTTATTAGCCATATCTGTAGTTTAGAGTGGACATTATTCAAATAGTCTTTCTAGCTATATTACAAATGAGGTATGGAAATTGATATACCACAAAAATAAGCAGTAATTGGTCTTTGCTTGTACCATCCACATAGTTAGAGATCATCTGTCACTCTGAAACCAAAATATGTTTCAGTGTGGAAAAAAGAACTTTTATAGGAAGCCATGTTGACTGGTACAGATACTGATGCTACTTCTTGCTTATATTTTTTACTAATTATTAATAAAACCTGGTGTTGGTAATGAGTATTTCATAAAAATATGCTTGATTATTTTGTCTTTTGTGCTAATATAAAAATGATTTAAAAATTATAATGTAAAATTTGACTAATATAGAAGAATAAACATAACGAATATTGGAAAAGGTATCAAATGATTTTTTAAAATATAGCATTTTCTTATAATGTTACATAAGAGTTTGTTGAAAACTCTGAAGCCATAGATAACTTTCACACTGTAAAAACTTTCCTGGACCATAAAAAAGAGAGGAATCTTCCCTAAGAGAATTAAACTTCTAAAAAGTTTTCATTACTCTGGGAAAAAAAACATGACCAAGAGTGTCTGTAAGAAGAAAATTATCAAAAATAGATACAGATATCCTAAATAAAATTCTAGCAAAGACAATAACTAATAACCATTTAAGAAATATAATAGAAAATATGCTATTCATGATAAGTAGAAAAACACAAAAAATTCAGGAGAAAATTGAACAAGATATGGCTAGGATATGTATAAGATAAATTTAAAAATTTTCTGAGTGACATCAAATAGTTAAATAAATGGAGAGATATACCATATCCTAGATGCTAAAACACAGAAATGGAAAATTACTCATTCTTCTCCCAATAATGTATTCAAATAATACAAGTCTAATCAAAATGCCAGCAGGATTTGGGGGTTTCTGAACAATGTGAACAAAATTCATCTGTAAGCGTGAGTAGGAGAAAATAGCAAAGGGAATCATGCAACTAAAGAATAAGGATGTTCAGGAGAGGAATAAATACTCTACCAGGTATTAAATGAAAGCATGAATTTCTAGAATAAGAGTGTGAGAAAACTGTTGCGAGAAAAGACAGCCAAGAAAAGAAAGTCAAGAAAGAGATTAATTATATACAGTATTTATGAACTGATAATCCTATTACTGCAAATAAATGAGAACAAAGAATATTTGTGATGTTACATGATACTGAGATAATTGGTTAAGTTTTTGGAAATAATTTTTTTAGAAAGGATCCTCACCTCATTTTTTATAACAACACTAATTCCAGATGCTTTAATATTAAAAATTCTAAAAAAGCTTAATATTCATTTAATCTTGGAAAAGGATAGTGACTATCTTAATCTAACCTCTAAGACTGAATTTTTAAACATGAAAAAAATAATAGATTTGACTAAAGAAAAAATACTATTATACAAACAAGTACTTTTATCGGTCCAAAAATACCACTAATAATATTCAAAGGAAAATAACAACCCTGGGGGAAAATATTCCTAACATTTATAACAAGGGTTGTTTTTTTTTATCAAGAATTCTTAAAAATGAAAATAGCAATAATAAAATTTAACACCTGTGTAATGTCTTTGTAAGCATACTGATAAAAGACCTGGCAAACACAATAATGTTTAATTAATAAATATTAGTTAATACTTGTGGGAGAATTAGTGGAATGTTTTCAGCAGGATGTAGCCAGTTTGTCTAGGAATACTTAAAGGGATGGACCTGGAATCTATGTATTTATGGGGCTGAGGCATAGTTCTCTGGAAAATGTCACATCAGTTATGGAATTGAGTATAAATTTGGAGTCTTTCTTAGCTCAGATAACTTCCTATTGTGTCCTAGATTCATAACTTACAGCCCTAATATGTTAAATCTGGGTGAGGAAAGAATATAATGTGGCAAAGGAGGAGCTAAGGGATGGCATTGCTGATCCCAGACTTCTTCATGCTTTGCCAGGGTCTCACAATTACCCGCATCCTTATTTTCTGAAACCTAATATTGAAAAAAATTACTGATGTTTTTGTGTCTGATTTAACAATCAAACACCTCAGAGAGAACAGTGAGACCAATATGAATAGAAACTTAACAACAAAAAATATTAAAGATATATATGCCAATAATTGCTAGTATTTTGAGGACTCACTGTATACTAACCAATGTATTTTTTAATTATCTCATGTCATCCTTAATACCATTTAGTGATAGTAAATATTTTTATCTCAATTTTACAGAAAAAAACACCACCACCACCAACAACAATAAAAACAGGAAAAACTGAGTTTTAAAGAGTTTAGGTGACTGGTTAGAATAATAAAACTAGTAAATGTCTTAACTGGAACTTAAATCTAGGTCCAAATGAGTCCAAAGCCCACACCCTCCTTTTGCACTCTCATGTTAGAAACAGCATAATAGAGAAGTCATTTTACTAAAAAAAATACAAATGAAAATATAAAAGCATTTTCGCTACAAAATTGAAAAAATTAAAAATACTTCTAAAAGTTGAGAAAATACAGTGTTTAAATTGGCATAACTTTTCTGACAATATACATTTTTTGGTAACATATGTCAAGAGCCTAAAAAGTGTATTCAGAAATTTGATTCAGAATTCTAGAAATTCATCCTGAGGAAATATCAAAGACGTTTTTATAAGAATATATTTTATAGAATTATTTAGAAAAATTGAAGAAACTAAACTTTCCATACTACAAAATTGGTGCAATGAATCATAGTACTTCTGATACTTTTAATCATTAAATGTTAATGAATGTTAATAAAATTTTGTTCAGCAAAAATATCAGTTAACAAAACAGCTTGTATTGTATGGTTCCAAATTTGTGTGCAATGCTGCATTTTTATATTTGTGTAATACATATGTATGCATGCATATAAAATTAGATATTTATGTAATAAATACTAATAATAATTAACCATTGGCAGTGTGATTATGAGTTATTTTCTACTTTGTGCTTTTATGGATTTTCTAATTTTTCTATGGAAAAAATGAATTATTTTTGAATTAAAACATCTTTCACATACATATATTTTAAAAAGCCAAATTTTTGAAGAGTAAGCTTGGACCATGGTGTTAAAACTTGAAATCAGTTTTGGCACTCATCAATTTTGTAAATAAAATGGAGGTTTACTACACACACGGAAAAGTTTCATGCTATTAGATTTTTTTCACATAAATTCTCAAGTGGTATAAAAATGCAGCAAAGAAAAATCAATTTCATTTTCAAATTATCAGTGAGTATTTCCTGGAAAAGATTATGGTTTATATTTGTGGAAAACAAAGGAGAACATTATGGAAGTAGTAAGAATACTTGTTAATTCCCACTTAGGGTCAGAGACTAGTCACACTGAAGCAACACGTTTTTTGAAGAGTATGTGCAACGCTGAGTACACCATGTAAGAACGTTGGAAGGTAATACAATTGGGACTGATTCTGATTGAAAGATATAGTGACAAGGAAGTGACACGATGCAATTTGTGTTTAAGGAAATTTAATCTGCTCATAATATGCTGAATTAATTAAAGTAGAACTCCCTTTTTTATTAGGAAATTGTCAGTTTATATCCTCTGAGAAGTAGATGCCAAGACTAGATATGCAAGATATATATTGGAGGAATGGTTGTGAAACATAAAGGAAAAGGGAACAGAGAAGAAGACCTCCAGATCACAGTGAAGGTCTGACCGTCGGTGAAAGGAAGGAAGTGAAAAAGGATTGGTTAGAAAAAGTTTCACAGTGAAGTACAGGTCTGAGAAAGTTTTGGCCAAGCTGATCAGGAGTCCTCAAGTGAGAATTGTCCATTAGAGTATGCAACGTGGAGAAGGAATGACCAGGTTCTATTACTAGTACCCCTGCAGGCGTCGCTTATTGGCTGGAGCCACCCAAGGGAACTGTGGACTAGCATGAATCCTTTGGTGCATCTAAGGTTGGCAGTCGGAGTCTTTTAGCCAGCTATGCCCCCACAGCAGATTTTCTTGATGTGAGAGCTGAATGGAACACCTCCCTACCCACAGCTTCAGAGACCCATTTCTCCACTTAGATGTGGGCAGTTATTTCATGATTCTGCGGGGCCATTATTCCTCAGAGAAAACTTAGAAGAGGCTATTTTCGTGGCTAATGGGATGAATTATTTCCCTCCCAATTATACATCCCTTGTATCCTTGCTTGTTACTTTGGCAGCCTTGACAGCCTACCTGGAAGTGTGGTCCAAACCTTTACTCCTGAGAAATGAAATCTGAGCCTTTGATAATTATACTTTTCTCGGATCAAGGTTGTTTTCTGTATCTATTCCCAGTTAATATTGGGAAAGAGAGTACCAGGAGGCACCCATGTGGATCACCTGGTTTTGCACATATCCTCCCTTATTCTATTGTATAAAAGCAATTCTGTCTCCTCTTGCTGTCCAATCATTTTACCATATCAAAGTGGTAAATCTTTCTTGTCTACTGGTTCCTGATCATAAGGAGACCAAAGACCCCTGACAGCAGCCATAGCATGTAATTCAGTGAAACTCTTGCTATGCCCCCTGGCAAGAGTGTATTCTTCTTGGTCACTAGGACTTCTAACCCTTAAAGCCCAGAGTGCAGGGATGAGAAACTCAATGTCAGCCAAAGGATCACTGGGAGTGATAATGATTAAGGGGACTCCTTTCCTCATCCTAATTCCAGAGCCACCTGTTTCCATTTGGGTCCTTCAGGGAGAAAATGCCAAGCAGCCAGGGGTTCTACTACTCCCTGCCACCCACTGGCATACTCAGTCATTGTCTGAGAGCAGCAGACTGGGAGTGGCCTGGCATGTGCACAATGGTGGGTCTGAAGTTGTAGCATCTGGAGACTCTCAATCAGCTATGTTTCCCAAACAGTTTCTATTAATGGGAAATCTGAGCAGTCCACCTTGTCTCCATAACTATAAGAAAAGGAAAAACAACAACAATATTTGAAGTAATCTAAGGGAGGGAAATGGTCTTACATATGTATAATTTGACCAATAGAGGGAAAGGCACTGCATGAGATATATTCACATTCTAAATTTGAAAGTTTTAATCCTTATGCCATTGCAAAGATTGCGTTTTGATATATACTTGACAAGCAAAAGATATTAATGTCTTTATGCTACACATACATAGTCATGAGTCCCTGAACACGGATACATTCTAAAAATGTAGACACATGTCCTTAGGCGATTCCTCCTTGTGTGAACATTATAGTGTGTACTGACCAAACCTAGATGACATAGCCTACTACATACCTACCTGTAAGGTACCTGACCGTGATGTATGAATGCAGTCAGTTGTTGACTGACTGGCACATCCTTATGTGGTACATGACTGTATATAAGAATGTGTGAAATAGCCTGAGGGTACTAAAGTTATCTTTATTAGCAGTAGTATTTTCTTTGTGTATTTTATCATCGAAATTATATTTGAATGTAAATATGGAGAACAAAATTTTACTCTTGTGTACAGATTTTATTTTCTTTAAAAATATTTTAGTGATATTTGCCCTGGGGATATTCTTTAGCATTTTTATTTGTTATTGACAGTAAAAAAAAATGTACCAAGAACACTGCTAATCATATTTGTCAATGTTTTCACGAATTTTTACTTTATTTTATTTTTGGCAGAGAAGCTACCTAAATGTTATAAAACTTGTATGGGAGTTTGACATATTACATATATTGACTGATTGCTATTTACATTTGGATTTATTTATATGCAATGGGGTCAAGGGTGTTTGAATATTAGTGTGACACTAATCTACAGAACCACTTATAATAGAATTCTTATAGACCAAGCATCCTTAGAAATTTCACTCACTCCCAACCTTGATGAACTGTCATAATAATTGATCGTATTAATGGAAATAAATAGCCTAAATTTGGCTCACTCACACGACGACCGTGTTTCAACAGACACGGATGAGGAATAAGGTTACTTCCCATTGCCCCAGCCAGGTCAAGGTTTAAGGAAAGGCTTAGCTTGTGCCTTTAATTTGATCCTGCAGACAAGGGGATGAATCGGCTTGTCAGTCTCTTTCTCTTTGATATGGATACCAATAACCTTGCTTCACTTTCCTGTTTCTCCTAGAGGGAAGGATTTTGGCAGAATAGTGCTTACTTTTACAGTTACAGAAGTTACCCAGTTTAAGGAGGGAACAGTAATTACTGGCCATTAAACTGAGAAGGCCATCGGCATAGATGAACATTCTGAAGAGGACACAGCCTTCAAGTTCAGTAAAGGATGATTACCAGAGCATTTTAGGAGAGAGCTGGTGAAGGAGAGGATGAAATAACTCTGGAAATGTGCTAAGGCAGCAGACCTATGAAAATGCAGTTAGACACGGCAGTGACTACATTGATTATGCCAGGAATGATTTAGCAGAGGTGTTTCACACTTGCCATTGAACCAAGTGCCATAATGGGGTTTAAAATATACTCGATTCTACTTGCTATATCCAGTTTAAACCACGGAGGTGTCACTTACGTTATTACTTCATGTTAGTTTGTGGGAGAAAGTCCCCAGCCTTCTATGTTTGGACTGTTTTTCCTTTTGACTCTGAGTTCAGCAGTTGCAGAAATTTCTGTTTTCCTCCTGGCTAATCCATAACTCTCATTTGTTTAAAACACATCTTAAAACTTAACTTTTTCAGGAACCTTTCCTGATTAATTGCATTCAGTTATTTCCCTTCAACATCTTCCCTTTGAAAACACTGCATTAAATTATATTTCTAATATGTTGGTTTGGAAGGAAGTTTAAATATGTATAAATAAATACATATCTATCTTAAACCTCAAACCAATATAGATTGTAATATATATTTAGATTATGATAGGATATAATCACTTTTATAACTAGATCATTAGTTCTCACTAAACTAGGATTCTTTTACTTCTTTTGTAAGTCTCCATAAACATGGTTATTCATGTTAATACAGTAACAAAAAGTCAGGTGACAAATGCCCCTTGGACAGGAGGGGGCATTTATTTCTGATACAAACGAAATGACAAGGAAAAAATCTAAATATGTGTGTAGGTTGTTTTCTTGCTACTTGAAAAGGAACAATGTTATATATACACACACATATATATATATATACACACACACACACACACACACACATATATATACTGCATTCTTATTATGAGACTGTTTTCCATGTATTTTCAAAGAAGAGATTGAAAGTTTACCCTACCATCAAATTAGAAGTTGAAAACTTTATTGAGATTATGTGACTAAATGTGGTAGTATTTGCTGGGATGAAATCAAAGAAGGTGAATAATACTAAGAAGCTGTGATAAAAATTGTGGTACTTTCTATTGTCCTGTGTCTAAGGCCCTGCTGTTTTTTAAGCAGCCTTCTTTTTGATTTCAGAATAAAATCCTATCTAATGTCATCCATGTTGCTACTCTTTGCTTCCTAATATCATTGCTAATCAGAATGAACATATATGGGTAGATTCATATGATTTAACTGTCCACATGGTTATTAATTGTATTAGTTTCTTATTGCTGCTGTAGGTTTATGGTAAGAAATTACCATACACTTGATGGCTTAAACACACATGCACGCACACACACACATTCTCTCTCTCTCTCTCTCTCTCTCTCTCAGTATCTTATAGGTCTGAAGATCAGAAGTCCAAAATCAGGGCTGAGCTCCCTCCATTGGTTCTAGGAAGGATCTATTTCCTTGCTTTCTCCAGCTTCTAGAGCTGCATTCCTTGTATTCCTGGCACCTGGTCCCTTTCTCCATCTTCAAAGCCAGGTGGATACCATCTTTCTTCAGTCAACATATTGCCACCTTCTTCCTGTTTGTAGCCCAATCTCCCTCCACTTCCCTTTTATATAAACACTTGTGATTACATTAAGGACCCATCTGAATAACCCAAGATAATCTCCCCATATGAAGATTCTTCATTTAATCATATCTGCAAAATTTGCATTGTCATATATGGTAATATTCATGGGTTTTAGGGTTTAGGACCTGGATATCTTTGGGGGCCATTATTCAGCCTACATTCTAACTGATGTGTCACAATTTACAGATTTCCCCTTAATTCATAATTAATTACAATTAGTACTAGACATTTTAGGCATTGTGGTGGGAAAGTAGGACACACATTTTTGTTCAGAGGAGTGGGGGCTAACTTTCAGGACCCTTCAAATCAAGCTATTTAAGTCGCTGCCTCACCTGCCAATGTGAAAGGCTCGTTGGTACTTGATCCAGACATAGAGCTGGCTTTACCCTTTTCAAATGTTCATCATACAAAGAGTATGTATTTTCTATTCTCAGAAGAATTGTAAAATTTGGATGTGTGTTGCTCACAGTTTCTGGACCATTCTCTGGATCCTCCTTCCCATGTATGAGCTTTACTGTTATGATGTGTAAATTTTCTTAGCTTTCAAGTCCCTGAGAATATGCAGTCAACAGCTCCTTTAGTGTATATCTGTATTAGGTAAAATGTTTTTTTCCTTAATTTTCTTACCACAAAAAAAAGAGGTCTTAAAGTTATGCTCCTTTGTGTACATTCTGTAATATTTTTCATGGATCTTCAAGCAAACTATTGTCTGTTGTAGTGATCATATTACCAGATATACTTATTATGAGATTTACATAATTTAACAACATCCGTCATGCATAGCTAGTTTCATTAAATCATATGATGTAAACTGTAAACTGATCTTTTAATGGATGGATAGAGATTGACTTTTTTTCACTAGCACAAAAATATTGTCATAAATTGCATTTTTTTCTAGGCAGCAAGGTTTCTAAAATGATTTTTAAAAATATGTGTAGAAAACACTATTTTCCCGAAGAGGTTAAAAATAAGAACAAACAACAAATCAGCTATCTAGAAAATAGTTGAGGATGTTGAAATATGTAAAAGAAAGCACTCAATATATACTGAAAAGCACAAAGAAAATATTCACCACCTAAGAAAAGGATGATGAAAGAGAATGTCACCTCTGTGATAGAGAGAGGGAAACAGAACAAATTATTGATTTAAAATTTCAAATGTTTGGAAGCCAAATGAAAAGAGAAAAGGTAGGGTTGATTCAAATAGCCAGTGAATCATTCATCTTGGAAATGAGAATTGCAGTAATTATTCTCTCTATTTAAAGCACAGGAAGCATGAGCACATATCTCTAGAAATACATGAAGCAAGAATCGCTCTGATGGACTTGGAGGATTCAAGTACAAATCTGCACAAGGCAACGGGCTGAGTCCATTGAATGGTTGAGAAACCTTCTATTTTAGATCAATTAGCTCTAGAATGACACAGATATTACTGGATAACTGAAGGTACAGTGATACATAAATTTTAATTACTTTAGTAAAGAGGAGATTTGAGTCTATTGACCTGTGCATTCAAATTGAAACCTTAAGGCATAGACCTTGACTGTTAAATGAATTCCAGTTGCTACAAGTAAGTTATGTTTATTAAAACTTCAGAATCCATACTCAAACAACAAAGAGCCACTTGAGCTAACACTTTTTGCATCTTATTTTTATGTTATGAATAAAACATGAGTTAATATCATCAGTGACAAATCGCTTGTTTAAAATATTGTTGTACATTTATTTTCAATAATAATCATTTGAATTCAAGTCCTCTCCCTTCATTATTAGCACCTCTCCCATAATTAGCACCTTCTCCCATAATTAGCACCTCTCAGTTACAGTGCTTGTGTCCCTATAACTATTTTGGTATGTGACAGGATTTTCCCTTATAATGAGGGTCAGTTTTAGTCAAAGTTTTACATGATTTTTATAAATAAGAGATAATCTCTATTTAATTGATGGATATTTTTCCTACTATCATAGTATACAGCTTTATGATTTGTGAATATGATTCACAAATATTCTTTCACATAATTAGACATTATCTTCAATAACTGCACATTCATACAAATAATAATACCACTCTTGCTTCTCACACATATTGGAAAAATAGAAAGGTTTTTACATTGTTATCAATATTATGAGAAGAATATTGATTTAGAAAAGACAAATGTTGGCTTACATTATGTATTCATTAGTGTTTTAGCATTTAACTTTTGATGCTATAGTTTCTTATATAAAATATGGATACAAAACTAAATCTCTTGTATAAAGAAATTATAAAAATCAAAGATGTAAGTTCTGTTTTCAATGACTGTTGTGTATACTATTTGAATGTAAACTACCATTTTTATAAGTAAGTGGCCATCTGTTTCTTACCGTTTGAGAAACAGATACTGATTTCCTTGTGTTCTAAACTTCAATGTTACTCTGGGTGAGTAAATCTCTTAGTACACAGTCCCATGACAGCCGTGTGGTTGATTTTACATGACCAGTTTGGATAGATCGAGTATGAATGTAGGGCTAATAACACATGTACCTAGGTATTTTTTATTTGAATAAATGCCTTCATATTTAAAAAGTAGCTCCATTAAACGTAAAAATTTAATACATGCCTAACATAACTTTTTAAATAACGTAGGATAGGAAGAAATAAAAAGGAATCTGAAGACATACTATCCAGATGTAATCACTTGGTGTGTTATATAATTCTATATGTTCTATTTTAATAAAATATTACATTTCAAATTAATTTCAACAGAACTAGAAATTAAAGAGAATTGGCACTATTGATGAACAGATAGTTTCACAACAAACGTTCTGTTTTGACACAGTGATTCCCATAGTGGGTTAACCTAAATGCTATGTATAAATGGATCTCATAGGCATGGACTCATTTTGTATCACAAGATTTTTTTTGTTATAAAATATTTTTATTTCAGGAAGGGCTTATAGCAAAATTATCTTGTCTGTTTCTTCTATATAGAAAGGAAAATTTGACTGGATACTAACATTTTATTTTTCTCTGAACTTACAAATATTGCCTCACTGTGTCACAGTATTGAAGATTGTTGTAAAAATGTCTGATGCCAGCTAAAATAATTTGCCTTCAATATGGTTTACATTTTTCACTTAGATGTACTTAAGACTCTTATCATTGTCACTCAGTATATAAATGAGGATAGATTATAGTGTCGATAGTTCAGAATCAATTTTTTCTGTATATGGTATGCCATTTTGATATGTAAATTTGTTTTCTTTATACAGGGGAATGTTTCATTATACTTTTAGATATTTACATTTTTCACTGATTTCAAATATCTTTGTCTTTATTTTTTAAATCACTTTATTGAGGTATGATTGACATGTAAAAATATACATATTTAATGTATATAAATCAATGAGTTTGAGGATAAGGATACATCTGTGAAATCATCATGGTTTACTAACAGGGTTCCAAGGTTCTCTTTTCTCCCAATCCTCACCAACACTTGTTATCTTTTGGATTTTGTAACAATAGCCGTTTTGATATGTGTAAGGTGATGGCTCATTGTGGTTTTGGTTTGCATTTCCCTGATGATTATGGGAAATTGTTTTGATGTCCCCGATGTTGAGAAACTTTTCACATGTCTGTTGTCCATTTGTATGTCTTCTTTGGAGAAATATCTATTCAGGTCTTTAGCCCATTTTTTAATTGGATTGTTCATTTTTTGCTATTGGGGTATTCCTCATATATTTTGGATATTTACTTCTTATCACATATGTGGTTTGCAAATATATTTTCTATTATTCTATAGGTTGCCTTTCATTTTGTTGATTGTTTTCTTTGTGTGCAGAAGCTTTTTAGTTTGAAGTAATCCCATTTGTTTAATTTTAGTTTTGTGGCCTGTGCTTTTGGTGTCATATACAAAAAAAATTGCCAAGTCATATGTCAAGGGGTTTTTCTCTGTGTTTTCTTCTAGGAATTTTATAACTTTGGGTCTTATGTTTACGTCTTTAATTCATTTCAAGTTCATTTTTATATATGGTATAAGATTTGAGTCAAATTTCATTCTTTTGCATGCAAATATCCAGTTTTCACAACATCACTTATTGAACAGATTATCCTTTCTCCATTTTGTATTCTTGGTGTCCTTGTCAAAGATTAATTGACCATATATGCATGAGTTTATTTCTGGGTTCTCTATTCTGTTCCACTATTCTTTGTTTTTATGCCAGTATCATGCCATTTTGATTGCGATAGCTTTGCAATATAACTTGAAATGAAGTGTGTTGCCTTCAGCTTTATTTTTGTTTCTAAAGATTGCTTTTGCTGTCATTTCACATAAATTTTAGGATTTTTTTTCCATTTCTATAAAAAGTACCATTGATAGTGATTACATTGAAATTATAGATCACTTTGAGTAGGATGGAAATTTTAACAATATTAATTCTTTCATCCATGAACACGATATCCTTCTATTTATCTGTATCTTCTTCAATTTCTTTCATCAAAGTGTTATAGTTTTCATTGTGCAGAACTTTGCTTTGAAAAAAAACATACATTGACCTCATATATCATGGAGGGAAGTGTTACCTGAATTTCTATTTTCTAGAAAAGTTTGTATAACATTGATTCTATTTTTCTGAATATTTAGATAAATCAGTAAAATCAAGAAAAGGAAAAAAATGATGTTTTAAAATGTATCGATACTATTGCTTTCTAATTTGGTATTTTTAAGTTAATTCTTTGGGCTTTTTCATGATTTTATAGTTTTCTAACTTTTTAATTCACATATCAGTTTTTTTTTGGGGGGGGTGGGGAACAGAGTCTCACTCTGTTGCCCTGGCTAGAGTGCCATGGTGTCAGCCTAGCTCACAGCAGCCTCAAACTCCTGGGCTCAAGCAATCCTTCTTCCTCAGCCTCCTGAGTAGCTGGGACTATAGGCATGCGCCACCATGCCCGGCTAATTTTTTAATATATATATATTTTTAATTGTCCAACTAATTTCTTTCTATTTTTAGTAGAGATAGAGTCTCGCTCTTACTCAGGCTGATCTCGAGCTCCTGAGCTCAAACAATCCGCCCGCCTCAGCCTCCCAGAGTGTTAGGATTACAGGCATAAGCCACTGTGCCCGGCCCACATATCAGATTTTTAATTCTTTATAATATTATTTGAATATATAATACAGTTAGTTGAATATATATACTCTAAATTCTGTAACACCCACTAGGAAAAAAAAAAGGAAAAACAAAGAGCAATACAGTATCTAATAATCTGACAAAGGACTTAAAACGTAACCATAAAAACACTCAATTTAAAAAAATTATGTAGAAAATGAGGGAAAAGGGGACAAAGAACAGAAGAGACAAATAGAAAACAAATGACAAACTGGTAGATATAAGCTGACCATATCAATAAAATTACATTAAATATAAATGTTCAAAATACCCAAACTTAGAAGACAATGATTGCCAGATTAATTAAAAAGCAAGATGCAATGATATGCTACCTGTAAGAAAGACATTTTAAATATAAAGTTACAAATAGGTCAAATGTAAAAGAATGGGAAAAAATATATCATGAAAACATGAATCAAAACTGGAATGACTTTATTAATATGTGATAAAATAAATTTTCCAGCAAATGATTAAAAGGCTATAACAGTTTCAAACATGTATGTACCTAATAAGATAACTTCAAAATTAGTGAAACAAAACTTGATAAAACTAAAATTAAAAAATAAAATAATTATAGTAATATATATTAATATGTATATTTTAATAATTGATAGGACAAGAAAATAGAAAATCAGTAAAACATAGAAGACACACTATCAATCAAAATTACCTAATTATCATTTATTGAACACACCACCCCAAAATAAGAGGATATACATTCTTTGCAAGCACACATAAAACATTTGTCAATCTAGATGATATTCTGGATCATAACATAAGTCTCAATAAATTTAAAATAATCCAATAATTACAGGTATGTTCTCTGATTATAATGAAATTAGAATTTAATAACCAAAAGATTCCCAGAAAATCCTCAACTTGTGGAAACAATAATTCTCTTCTATATTTCCATGGGTCAAATTAAAATTACAGGTAAAATTTGAAGATATCTTAAATGAATACGAAAACTCACATATTAAAATGTGTGTGATTGAGCTAACTAAATCAGTATTTAGAAAGAAACTGATAGCACGTATTCACTCTCAGAAAACTCTAAAATCAATTTCCCAGCTTTCATGCACTAGGAAAATAAGACAAAATTAAACCCAAAGAGGAAAAAAATGAAAAAAAAAGAACCAAAACAAATAAAATAGAAATCAGAAAACAATCAGAAGATTCGTTAATCCAAATGTTGGTTTTTTGAGAAGATCAACAAAATTGACAAAACTCTTGCCAGACTGATCAGGAATGAAATGAATTATCCATATCAGGAATAATAGAGTTGATACAATATAGATTCACAATTATTAAATGGATAGTAAGGGATTATATACATCTTTAGCCAGAAAATTTCTTTAAGATACAAACAATTTAATTTCACTTAAGAAAACATGTGTAACTCACATAGCCTAATGTCTTCTAAAGAAATTGACTTTGTAATTGAAAACCTTCCTGCAAAGTAAACCCCAGGCCCTGATGGTGGATTTGCTGTTGAATTCTACCAAAACAAAAGAAATGACATCAGTTATAGATAATCCCTTCCAGAAAATAGAAAAAGGAGTGAATCCTTCCCAACTAATTTAATGAAGCTAGTGTTATTATGTTATCAAAACTAGACAAAGGCATCAAAAGAAGAGAAAACTATAAATTAATATGCTTCATGATCATAGGTGCAAAAATTCTGAACAAAATTTTAGCAATTTGAATCCATCTCTTGAAATGACATAGAGTATCTCAGACCATCGGACCAATGCAAAATTAC
The DNA here is from genome assembly GCA_963575035.1 of Avahi laniger. Taxonomy (NCBI): domain Eukaryota; kingdom Metazoa; phylum Chordata; class Mammalia; order Primates; family Indriidae; genus Avahi; species Avahi laniger. Next base: position 51,994 of record CAUYSK010039718.1, on the reverse strand, counting down.
ATTTGAGAGAACTGTAGCCTATGACTTCATTAATATACCTATATATACTACATTTGAAAAAGTCCTTGAAACGAGCTTTTTGTCTGTTATATACTATTTTGCACTTTGTTCAAGATCTTATCTTTTCCAATAATTTTACATTATTTATGTGAAGCACACAATCTTTCTAATACTAGTCCACTGGTAGTTACGAGTGGAAGGACCTCTCAAATTCAGCTTCTTCCCCTGAAACCAGAAATTGGTATTCAGCAATATTTTACTAGAGAAGATGGAACTGTGACTTTTATGTTGAAGAAGTCTTACTTTACTCACTGGTTAGAGTGACAGAAAATTCCTACGACAATGACTGTATTCCACATTGGTGTCTTCCGTGAAAGTCTCTACTAAAGTTTAATGCCTTTCTGTTTTATTAGTGCCAACTTCGGAAATGGTTTTTGAAATCTCACTATTTAAAAAAAATAGTGAAAAGAGACCATCTTTTCCTCATAGTGTTATTAGGCATAAAGAAGCTCCAGTAATGTCTGATTTCTACATTCCACTAGAGTTCAAATTTGCTCTTGGAGATGTTTATCTTTAATCATTTTGGTTTGATTTTTACATATGGTAAGAGATATGGGTCTAGTTTCTTCTACATATGGTTATCTAATTTTCCCAGCACCATTTATTGAAGAGACTGTCCTTTACTCATTGTATATTCTTGGCTCCCTTGAGGTCTTAATTTCAGCATTTGAGGTAATAATACCATCATTTTGGACATGTCACTTGCTATATCAATTTTAAAGGGTGTAACAATTGAATATATATAGCAGGGTTAAGTGGGATATGGATACTAATGTTTCAACCCAGATTACATGATAAAGTTTTATATGACTATAATGAGACTCCTGAGTTTAGTAGCATCATATTTTCCATAGAAACTGAAACTTCTATGTGAAATTCAGCCAGAAATGGAAGATGAGCAATAAGAATAATTTATGTCTTATAGTAGGTGTAGTTAACTAGAGACAACATAGGAATAAACAGTTTAAAGTTGAGAAAAAAATAAAATATGATTCTCTATTTTATTGTCTTCTGGCTGGCCCAGTAAAAGCTCTACTCTAAACATATGGACCATACCACAGCAAAATAGAATTGTGCATCTTTGGAATTCTCATATGGAAAATCGATTGAAACTTTCCATTTACTTTTGCTATTTGAACTTCGAGGACAATAGAAACAAAATATAAGACCACATTCAGAGTCCTATTCTACTTTAGTACTGTGTATAGTGTGGACAAGGATTTTGAATGCATTTGGTGTGAAAAAATAAAATTGGACAATCTTAGCATGTATAAGCTGGCTGAATCCAGCAGAGGAAACCCTGAAATGTACTCTACACACTGAAAGGATTTTAGGGACTTTGGCTTCTTTCAATATCACAAAGCTTTTTTTCTCATATTGAGTAGTTTGACTTTGTAAGCTTTTTGTCAAACAAACTGGAACAAAATTTTGTATATCTGAGAAAGAAAAGTCTGTTATTTAAAGTGTTACACAAAGTACTCCTAATTCTGCAGCCACTGACGTCTCCTTCTTTATTCTCAATACACCTGCCTTACATCTTTATAACTATAATGAGGTTTCCAGGTAACCTACTCATTGTTGCTCCTTCTCTTTCAGGAATTCTTTGCAACAGCCAAATTGAAAATAACTTGTTGGTCTCAGAAAATGCCAAATATTTTCCCATTTCTGCATGCTGGCTTCCTTCCTTTGTCCTAATTGAAAATTCACAAAGATAGGAAAAAATGACTAGATTGGCAATTCAAATGCAATTTTTCAGATAGCTTTAACTTGATAAATGTTTAACATCAATAATATAAATAGAATAAACTTTTTAAATGCTTTAAGTATTTCAGAAGTGTTCATTTTCAGATAAAAAAATAGTGGTTTAAGAATAAGGTACTAATCTCTGTCCATTAAACCAAAACACCTGTTGAAAAATTAAGGTTTATTTTCCTCCTGACAATGCCAGAGTAGCAGTTCTACATTTAATAAATATTTTTAAGTTCTATAATAATTTCACTAATACAAAACCTTTTCAGTGGCTAATCTGAATTTCACTTTACTGTGAATATCAAGATTCATTCCATTTTCCTTATTATATAATAAGCTCTGTGAGGGTAACTTTCCACAGAGTTTAACAGAGTTGATCTACAAAAGTTTAATTAGTCCAATTGAAGAAAATTTCTCTTTGTTTTACATATTAATAATAGCATACACAGGAAAAAGTTAAAAAGGAAAAAGAAATATGCTTTAAAGAATTAGAATAATCTTTTAAAAATCTTTTTCTAAAAAGCATAAGAGCTCAGAATCTATTATCATCTGACCAAACATGTAAGTTTAAAGGTAAAACTTGAGGGAAGAGAGGTTGCTCTGAAGCCCAGCTCTGTGTTTAGCACAGACCCTTGCTGTGGTGGTTTGTAGCATGCGGAGCCCCAGCCCATGATTGTGGCTGCCTTTCCTGTAATATGCACATTCCATTTCATAATCAGAGGGTGCTGCGGGTCCCGCATGTGAAGAAAAAGGCTACATTTCTCATGTGATCTCCATCTCTTGTGCTGTATATTACCCACTAGAGGCATGTAATAATCACACAAAACGTGGAGCTGAATGAGCATATAGGCTGTGTTTTATACCTATAAATACCACAGGACAACCTTCCTCAGGCAATTTAAGCTCAATGTGGCAGGTTGAGTTCAGAATAGTCTCACAAATCATAGCTGAAAATGCATTTATTTCCAAAATTGAAGATCAGATAAGCCCAATATTCATTCCCAAAGGTTTGATGATACTGATTCTAATTTTTCTCTAAATTTATTTGGGTAATGACAACAAATAAGTTCCTTTGTGTTATTTTATTTGTGAAGAGCTTTTAATATGCCAAAGGTGGCTACTCCTTGAAAAGGTGTGGTTATGGGATATTTTAGGTATCTATTTCCTGAGAAAACTCAACCTCATAAATTGATGGGACCATTTCATGATCAATATAGGTGAGTTGCTAGGATTAGATTGTAACATGCATTTATGTTAATGGAAATGACAGCATTTTACATGTAAAGAATGACAATGGGTCCTAGATTCCCACTTTTATATTATTGGATAAAATGTTCAATTATGTGCCTAATTCATATATCACATCAGAATTTATTTCTCCTCTACATGTTTCTGAGGTTCATATAATAAATCTCTTCTCTCAAGATTTAGGCTTTGAGTATTTGTTTTAATTACTTCCTTTGTAATCTATTTGCTATACTTTTGTTCCCTTTGCCATTAATTAAACATATCAACTCTTTTCAATTTCTGAAATCTGGTATCTGGGACATTCTCTTCTGTTTCTCTAATCACACAATAAAATAATTCACCTGGTTTTCTCTACAAAACAATACCAAATGCTGAGGCTTGATGTTTTGTTCTGCTCTATTGTCTAATAATATGATAAACTTCTTTCAGCCTTGAGATAAGATGGAAGAAAAATGAAACCTGGAAACATGGCAACACTGGGGAATATAAAAAGCCACGTCAGAATTGGGATTTTTGAGACACAACTGAAAAATCTTGAATCTATTTACAATGAATTGCTCAAAGGAAATACAAAAACAGTGTGAAATATGTATCTCACTTTATATTGAACACAATTTCTAAATTTGAAAAACTTGACAGGTTTTACCCTTATTCTTTTCTTGTCAGTAGCAACAGCATTGTCAATTGTTATTGTAGCAGGAACATCCTGTCTTTGCTTTTCCTGATTTTTTTTTTTTTAATCTCTACAATTGGCATACTCCAGATGAAACAATTAGAAATACCTGACGGGGAGGACTCTTTGCCCATCAATCAACACCTTCATGGAACACCTTCTAAGTATCTCACTGCCTAGTAGAGACAATAGTCTCTAACCCAGAGGAGGTGTAATCTAGTCATTTCACAATGAACTTTAATTATATTTGCATTTTTCCACTTAGAATGATCAAAATTAGTGAAATGTGTTCATGTATCAAAATAATCCTAAATTTGCATCAATAATCCTTGGATTTTTTATTTTATTTCCTTCCTTTCTCATATTAATATATTACCTAAACCTTACTTTTATTTCCCTTGCCCTTACCACTTTTGCCACTATTGGACACTCACTTTTTTGAATTCCGTGTCATCCACTTACAGATCCCCTCCTCCTCATCTGCTTCTTGGATATTCTTTCACTTTTTCCACAGCCAAAAATTGGTCAAGAAATAAGATGAGGCTGATTTGGTCACAACTGAATGTATGTGGTGTGACATCAGATAAGTCATTTTTGTTGCTCCTATTTTGTTTTATTTTTTTTTCTAGACTCATGATTACATTCCTAAAAATGTCTATACGAAGATGAATAATACATATTACTTTCTCAATGATCTCATAATATGCTAGGTGAAATGGACGTGTGTTATCATAATTATAATAGAAGTAAATGTCAGTAGAGGAATCCATAGCTAAGAAAGGGGAGGCTTCACAGAGTATGTACTCAGTTATTTACTAGTGTTTTATAGAGAGGTTTGGGGAGAGTGGAAAAAGGCTTCTGCACATAGAGAAAGAACACACAGGAATGAATACAAGGCCCCTTTTCTCATCTCATCCTTCTTCCTCTGCGTTTTATTTCACATCCCTCTGATTCGCTAAGCCAAAGTTGGCAAATTACACTCACAGTCTAAATCTGGCATACCAACCGTTTTTGTTTTTCCCACAATAAAGTTTTATTGGAACACAGCTATGCTTATGCTCCAGGAAAGTGCTGAAATAATGCTGATGAAACTTTTCACTTGTATTTTTAACCTGTGCTGATTAAATCCCACATATAAATATCACTTTTAATGGACATTTAGTTCATTTCTTGTCTTTTATTTAACGTTACAGTTAGTCTTTTCTCCATCCTAACAATTCTCCCTGATCTTGAGGTAATTGTAAAGCTGTAGAGTCTTTCCTCTACCAAAAGCTATCTTTAAAAAGTAAAATATTTCCTAAGTTTCCATCTGCTTTACAATCCATTCATCAACCTCTTCTACTTTGGCTTTTGTTTCCATTAGACTTTCAAAAATGGCCAGTGACCTAAAGTCTAAAGTTTTAAAAAAAATTCTGGTGATTCTTGAACTCACTGGTATATTTAGTAACCAACAACCTGACAGTCTTGTCCTTATAGAGACTTCATCCTGCCTGAGTTTATACAAAAGTGCTCTCCTCTGACTTTCATTTTATTCACCGTCAGTCTGAGATGAGGCACATTCAGGTTGGTACGGCCATAGACAGCCATCAATCCATTCCTGCATCTTTTGCTGTATTGTTGTCTACTAAATTTAAGTGTTCCTTAATATTTTATTATCAAAATTTACAACTTCTCTACCCATTTTTTCCTTTCAGGTGATTTAATTACGCTAACTCTTTCAACAACTATCTCTCGATAGATGAGCATAAACTTGTATTTTTGCTTAGGATCTAAAAAAGGCCAGGGTATGTTTGCTTACCATAATAATCTAAAAAAACTGCTGTGGTAATCTATAAAATCATAATATTTTTTGAGCCCATCAGACATTTCAAAGACCTTTCTGAATAGAGACTGCTGAACATGAAAACTGATTACCATAAAAACAAATGAAATTTTAAAACATTTTTAAAAAGCAAATGTGGGCTAGTGTGAGAGTTTTTATAGCTGGCAGTCCCAGACACAAGAGGAGTCTGTGCTCACTTGCAGGCAATTTTCCATGAGCCTACACTGAGTGCTCAAGAAAAAGACTGGGGTCCTGAAAAGAGACATAAAAGCCCCTCTCTATCTGCTCTTACACTCCCTACTCCATTCCTTTCTGTGTCCCAAAGTGGTATAAATATGCAGGGACTAATCGGTTGACACTGGGGTCAGACACAATTTCCTGCCTACTTCCCTGGACTTTTTCATGTCTGTACAGGAACTTTCCCCAGACTGATATACAAGCAGAAATTGGCTATTACTAGGGATGAGGGGCAAGAAAAACTGAGAAATCCCCATTGCAAAGGTTGAAATATAAGAACCTGATTAAACCTAAAGCTGGACTAGGAGAACAGAGAGATTCCTTGCTGCCACCGCAAGCCTAGCACTGGGTAGTAAGCAACAGCAGTCTCCTGCTGTGCAATGGTAAGAGTGTGGGAAAGACCCCTCTCTGAAACATCAATCTGCTGCTTTTGCAAAAAGGAAAGAGCGGAGCAAGAACTTTGTGGAAAAGCATCTATTAAACACTAAGTAATGACAGCCCACCAATGAAGAAAATTTGAAAATTGTAGAGCACTGAGGTTGACTATAACAATGTTAACACACAAACTTAACTACTGACTAGATTGATTCAAACTCCCTTGCAGACAGCCTGACAGAAGAAAAGTTCTTCAAGTGGCAGGTATAATTTCTATTTACCTTAGTCTCTGCCATTGTTCCAAACATGGTATCAGTAAAATATCAGCAGACACACACAAAAAGCAATAATAAAAATAATAGGAAAAGGCAATGAAAGAGAAATAAAAGAACTATTGTCAAGAGATAAAGAAATCAACAGAACAAAATCAAGAGATGTTGCAGATACTGGAACTATCAGAGTTTTTTTTGACCAATGTGCAATGAATAATTGGGAATGTAAAAAAAATGTAAATAAAAACTATCATTTGCAATATCATAAAAAACATAAAGCCCTTAAGGATAAATCTGACCAAACACATAATATGTTTAAGATGAAACTGACAAAACACTGATGAGAGCAATTAAAGAAGACTTAACAATTAAGAGCTATACTGCGTTAATGTATCTGAAGACTCAGTACTATTAAGATGTCATTTCTTCCCAAACTACACTATAAGTTCAACTGAATCCCTATCTAAACACTAGCATCCTTTTTAAAATGGATATTGGCAAATTAATCCTACAATTTACATACAAATGCAAAGGACTTAAAATAGCCCAAAATCTTCGAGAAAGAAAAAGTCGAAAGGCTTACAGTGTCAGGATTTAGGTAATAATATAAATCTTCGGTAATCATAAGAGTGATATGTTGGCATAAAAACAGACATATAGATCAATGGAAAAGAATAAAGATATAATATATAGAAGCACATATATAATCATTTGATTTTCAACAAATATGCTATGCTACTTCAATGAAGGAAAAATATTCTTTTTTGACAAATGGTGTTTGAACAATAGGATATTCCTATGCAAAAAATTTAAAAAAGAAAACCCTCAATTCTTGCCTCACATCATAAATAAAAGCTAAAGTGGATCATAGAATTAAATATAAGAGGTAAAATTAAAAATTTCTCAAAGAAAAATATAGGAGAAAATCTTTGTTACCTTGTGTTAGGCATAGATTTCATATATAGGTCAAACAACACAAACTATTTCTTAAATAAATTGATAAATTGTATTTCATTATAATTAAAAACTTCTTTGAAAACTTTAAGAAGCTGAAATGGCAATATGTGACTGGTAAAATATTTATAAAACATATATCTGATAAAGATTCATATCTAGAATATATTAAATCTTACAATTTAATAAAAATGAAAAATTTGAATAGGCATTTATCAGAAGAAGATAAACATTTAGCAAATAAGCCCATAAAAAGATGTTCAGCATCATTAGTCATTAGGGAAATGCCAATTAAAACCAATAAACTACTAGAATGGTTAAAATTTAAAAATACAATATCAAGTACTGGCAGGATGCAGCACAACTTAAACTCTCATATATAACTAGTGTGAATTCACACCCTTGGAAGTGAACTTGGCAGTTTCTTAGAACTTTCAACTTTACTTCCCATATATCCTAGCAATGCCACTTGTGTATATTTACTTAAGATAAAAACATGTCTACTCAAAGGCCTATACATTAATATTTATAAAAATTCTTATAGGTAATAGCCTCAAACTGGAAATAAAAAAAATCCATTAATGAATTGTGATGCAGACATATCATTAAATACTACTAACCTAATAAAAAATACTAATATTATACTAAATGTAATAACCTAGACATAAAAAATTGTATTACCTGATTTTATTTATATGACTTTATGGAAAAGGCAAAATTCTAGGATCACAAATCTGATGGGTGGTTGACAGGTGTGGGGACAAGAGTGATTTTATTTTTAAATGATAATCCACCTGATTAACCCCAAGTCTGGGAATGCCTCCAAAATGACAGATTGAAATATTATTCTTTGTGTAGGAAAACCTATTCATTGTAAGTTTCATCTTTCCTCCGAAACAACCCTTGATGTTGGTGCACTATGACACCAACAGTATTCTCTCAGCAACCTACACATTCCTTCTAGAAAGCATATACTTTGCCTCCCAGATATAAGCCCTGGGTCTGGAGGGTTGCAGTGTGGAGATCTACCTGTCTTGCAGCTGTCAAAGACCATGCTTTTGTCCATAAGTCCTCCTAATAAGTCATCCTGTACTGAAAAATTAGATTTGTCTACCTTATTCTTTGGTTTCTCAGCTCCTTCAGCATTTTGGGGTTGCTTTGCATATTCAACCCTTTCATCGAACAACAGGAGTTGCAATATCAAGAAAGGGATTGACTACCAAGGTGTGTAAAGGAAATTTTTGAGGTAATGGAACTGTTCTTTTTTTTTTATCGTGGTGATGGTTACACAAATACATACATTTTTCAAGATTATTAAACTGTATATTTAAAAAGGGTGAATTTTATTGTACATAAGTATCTCAATAATCCTAACTGAAAAACAAATAAAATAGTAATCTCTGTTTAATGCACCAGAACTGTATTTCCAATTGACTAAGGACCATCTCCACCAGATGTACTACCTGGTACTTAAACACATGCCATCCTGAATGCTATGTACATCCCTTATGTCTAGGCTTTGTCCTGATTCTTTCTGATGAAACTAGTATTTCTAATATCACACTAGAAACCTTTGAGTTAACTTTGATTCCTCTATTTTCTTCAGATTCAATAAACTGACAATTCTTTTAAGACCTAATTCTCCTATGGCTTTTGCATACATTCCCACTTTCTATTTCCTTTTGAATCATTTTGGTCCTAGGCATCATTGAATTTTCTCTTTCCTGTAAAAACTGCTTCTTGTCTCTCATCTGAACTTCCACCTGTCCCCATTCCAATCACACATTTGGGAGATTAATAGTCTCATGTAGGCACCATAGATAGTGTCGTGGTTCTGCTACTTATTAGATATTTTATCTTGAGAAATTAAACTTCTTTTAGTTTTCTCTTTCATAAAATGTATTCATCCAGTTACTGAACAATTATTTATTGGGCACCTACTGGTTGCCAATCACTGTTCTGGGTACTCCAGTGAAGCAACTAAATCTCTGCTTTTGTAAAACTTAATTTCCAGTAGAGGAAAGCAAATATAAAACAAGTAAAAATTAAATAAACACAACAATTTTAGATGCTTGTAAGTTCCCTGAAGACAATAAGTGAGACGTAATGATATAACATGTTTAGATAGTTTGGGAAATTATAGTCATTGCAATTACTTTAGATCAATGGTTAAGGACAGCTTCCTGGCATTCTAGGTGGGATCCAAATAATAGGGAGGAGCTCAAGGAGCTCATCATGAGTAAATCTAGGGAGAATTATTCAAGGAGGAAGAATAGTGGGTACAGATGTCTTGAGGAGGAAAGGAGTTTGATAAGAAAGGTCAGTGTGGCCAGAGAGTCGTGAGTACACCAGAGATGGAAAGATGGAAATGATCTCAGACAACTATCCTCAGATCACCCATGGCCTTATGGAACATTGCAAGGTGTTCGAAATTTCAATTTGCTATAGAAAACACATGAAGGGCTTTACGCAAGACAGTTAAGTAATCTCACTTATATTTATAAAAATAAACTTGATGATAGAGAATAGATTAAAAGAAGTAAAAGAGAATGCATAAATACTAGTTAAGACACTATTGCAGTGGTCTATATAAAAAATAATGGCTAAGACTAGAATGATAGCGGTGGGTATGCTGAGAAGCAAATGGATTTAATTAGGCTTTGAGGTTGATCCATCAAGATTTGCTGATGTACTATGTAAAAGCAAGGGAAAGAAAAATGAATCATACATTTTTTTTAGGTTGTTGGGCTAAGCAGCTGGTTAAATAGTGACATAATTCACATAATTAAAAAAGACTCAGAAAAATAGATTTCAGGGGGAATTCAAGTATTCTGAACACATTAATATTGAAGTGCCTAAAGAATATTCATATGGATTCCTGAGCAGGACTATATGTTAAACAGGAAAATTGATTTTGGAGCTCAAGAGAGTGGTTAGGACTGAGGACATAAATTTGGGGTAATCAGAAAATATATGGTATTAGAATCCATGGACATAGTACATATTACATGGGAAGAGAACATAGAGTAGGATGCAGAATTGAGCCTTTGGGCATTCAAAAATGTAGATCTTGGGAAGGCAAGACAGTGAAAAAAACTGGGAGAATTGCTAGGGAGATTGAATACTACTATAGGTGTAGCATCAAAGATGCCAAAAGAATGTTTTAAAAAGGAGGAGTAATCTATTTTGTTGAATGTTACTAAGATAATAATTCATATGAGGAAAAAGGCAATTGAATTGGATTATTTTTGTAATATTGACAAAAGCAGGTTCGGTGGAGTGGGGGCTGGAAGCTCACTAATTTGCCAAGGTATAATGGGAAATTTATTAGTACTGTGAAAATCCAAAATAAATGGCAAAACCATCCTGAGAATGGCATCTTTTAGGAAAATAGTCCTTAAAATGCTAGTCGATTTGCTTTTGACTAATAGATCTTCTAGGATAGTTTTAAGTAATAGCAAGTAAAAGGAAGAGTTTTGAAATGTTGTATTTCAGAGTGTTCTCTATGTGAATGGAAATTAAGACCAAAATAATAAGAGTTCCAGGAAGATGTCCAGAAAAAGCAACTCAAAGGGTGGCACTGGCAATGGTGGCAAGATTAATAAAAAAAAAATTCTGGATACCAAGGCAGAAAAATGATCTTACTTTTGTCAAAAGGCAAAATTACAACAAAGTTAGTTATTGATCTAATGGACTTTTATTTGCAATTCATGAATCAGGGCAGCCTGCCTTCTATAAAATAGAATGAGAGATCCCACTGAGCAATCGCAGACTGGTGGATTTTATAAGGTAGGAATAAGGAAACAGGACAATAGTGGAAAAAAACAGATTGGTTAACATCAGGTTATTTTTTTTTTGTAAGGGTTAAAGCATAGGAGACTTCCTTGTAAATGTTGACACAGGTAGACTGTAATTTTCTGTTTTTAGGAAAAATTGGTAATTGTGGGATCTATCAGTTGCTTTAAAGTTCCAGTTTGATTATGTGGCTTTTTGCATAAATGATTTCATTTAGGTTTAGTCTGGTTTGTTGGGACCTAGTGCAAGACCCCTGTCCAAAACAACCACATCCCATAATTTTTGTTTAACACTATAAATTTGTGACTTATTTGTGCAATTAGGCCAATACCATGCACAGAAATCATACTATTGCATTCCTTTTACTTGTTAATAAGGGTGAAGGAAAGGCATTTGCAATCCTAAAATACTAGGAACATGCTTAGAAGTTCTCTAAGTTCAGAAGCACATTTCATGTTCAAGTAGGTACATCATCTAGTTGAAAATTTTCATTAAAGGAATTCATGGGCCAGGTTAAAGCCTGCTCCATTTTAAAAGGATATCGAAAGAAGTTTCAACTCAAAACTCATCTATTTCTCTCTATTTGTTCTGTGCTAACTTTCCAATGACATTTATTTAATCTTTACTTATATGCAAATTTATGTTAATGACACAAGTGATGCTTGGAATCTAAATTGACATGGAATGAAAGGAAAGTACTGTAATTAAAGCTTTGTGAATATTGGCTTTTCTGAAAGGAAACTAGAAATATCAATGGAATTCAGTTGTATATCCAATGTGTAGGGTCTATTTGAATTGAGTATGTTGGTATTTTATCAAATATTCATTTGCTAGCATCAAGCTTATAATAAATGTGAGAAGGGAGAGATTTCTTTACAAATAGACTTAAAAAATAATGATGAATGGACTGTCCCTTACTGAGATTGTTTGTTGCCTTCAAAACATTTCTACTGTCTTCTTAGGAAGGTGGTTAGAAAATAATATTAATATAATAATTTAACTTTTTTACCAATACACACTGTTGACTTCTAATAGCCTGTTCATCAAATTACCTTTAAGCCTGAAATGAGAATGAGTTTCAAAAACATTTATTCCATGGAAACTGCAATTAATATTTTTGTTCTTTATACGGTATAATGAAATTGATAATTCCCTTTTGGGAGTCAACCAATTGGAAAATAGATGGAATTTTTAAGAAGATATTAATTTAGAAGCTCCTGGATTACAGAAGAATAGTTGAGCCTAGACTGGTCTTAAGTAAATGACAGGTTTGGTCCTTCACCTGTTTGTTTTCTTTGTGAATATTTTCCTTAATGCATATACTCTTTTATATCCACGAGTCACAGCTGGTATCTACTTCATTTCATTTTTTTATTTCATTGCAGTAGATCCACTGCTATATATAATGGTAGTGTTTTCATCACATACAGTTTAACCTGCCTACATGATTGGATAGCTGTGAACTCCTAGCATGGTGAGCGCATGCCTGTCTCGATTTCTATGTGTAGCAGGCTGCTGCTGCTTCCTTTTTATAATTCCTATTCTTTCAGCAAATAAATAGATATACAGTCGTCTATACTTACTTACTGTCTGCTTTTCTAACATCAATCCCAAAGGGATGAATGTTTCTGTATACTTTTGTGTTAGAAAAGTCAATTGTTGGTAGGATCCTCTTTTGCTATACTTGTTATCATCAACAATCATTTATGTGTTAACTGTTTATTGTGACAATGACTTCAACTGGAAAACTAACCTGATAGTTCCGTGAATGTGAATAGATAAGCAGATGCTGGATTACCCATACTTGCACAGAACTTTCCTAATTCACTATCCAGATGTTACTATTACCAGGGTTATGTATTTCATAAAACACTCATATACAACATGAACAAACAAAGCTAAAACTAAAATACACACAAAGAACAACTAAAAAACTCTGGCTTTCAGGAAAGTTTATGTTAAACTAATTCTCTTGTCAAAAGCAATTATATACTCTGGACAAAATATATATTAAAAGTGCATAGAAGTGCTCACACATGGAGTTATTTGGAAGCCCTGGAGAGTGACCAAAAGCAAGCAGAAACTGGGGTAGGGGGGATTTCACTCCTTAAAGGAAAGGAATACTATTGAGTGAAAGCCCCATTGATATGACACACTGTAATTAGAGCACAGAAAGCTGTCATTTTATATCACGAGGAGTCAGTGGCTGGAGCATGGAGATGAAAAGCAGCTGAAGAGCAAGAGGAGACATCCCATAAATGACAGAGCTGCATAAAAGCTGGTTAAAAAAAAGGCATGAAATACTGGGACATGCAGCAACATGAGTGGGCATCAAAACAATGAGCAAAAGAAGCCATACGCAAAAGAGCACATACGATATAAATTCATTTATACCAAGTCCTGGAACAGACAAGGTAATAGAAATGAAGATAATGAGGATAAAGAAGAAAAGCATTGACTCACAAGTAGTATTTAAAAACTTCTTGAGGTCATAGGATCATTTTATGTCTTGATTTGAGTGGTGATTACGTAAGTGTATACATTGTCCCAAGCACACAAACTAAAAGTCTGTGCACTTTCAATTTGAAAACAAAATACATAAAATAAACATAGTTATGGAATTTTTTTTTCCTTTTTCTCATTAACTTAGTAATGTATTTTCAAGATCTTGGGTAAAAATATAATTGCTCTGAATTAGAATAAGATTTATTGAGCTAAGCATTATCAATATGAATATGAAATCATAGGTTTCATCAGAAAGAAACCATGAAAAAATTATGCTATATTTTACTTATTTATTCTATAATAGAGAACTGATTTTATGGATTTCATACGTTAAAGTTCAGTTAAAAACTGGGCTATCTTCAAATGTGGTTTCTGGCTATTTTCTGATTTTCTCAAAAATGCAAGGGTAGCAAAGACCAAGAAAAAAATAAGAACATTTTTTTTATTCCCTTTAGAAGAAAGATTTGGTAGAAGTGTCAGGGCTATATCTGTATTCACTGAACTTTTTAGCGTATTCCAGCCACTTTTCCAATTGCCAAAATAACTATACATAAGTTTGATGTCTCTTTTTACAAAGAAACTGTGGAAAATTATACTCCCCATGTGTACACCAAGTTCAAAGTGCCAAAGATTAACACCCTCTCCCAGCAATCCTATTCAAATAACTCTTGGCAGTTGGTGTATAAATATTGCAGCTCCCTTGCCTTTGAGGTGGAAAAGTCTGAGGCATGTGTGTTGCATCATTTCCCAGAGTTTCTCTGTGGGGTGAAGATTCATTCATACCCTGGGCAGTATCTGGCTGAATAGTACACACTTCATTGGCCACTTCCACGTTGCACTTCATGTATCCCGTTTGCAGGAATCACCTTCAATGAACATCTTTGGTGGGTCCTGTAGTGATTGTGCTCACGGAATAAGGCAACATTCCTCTGCTATCTTTGTGTGCATTTTGGAAACAATTTTAAAATAGCTGAGAAGTTAAAATCCAAATATACAAAATATACAGGGAAGTTAAACCTGAAAGATTCTCCTCAATGAAGATTACATACAAGGGTCAATATTTTTACACACTGTATTGTTATATTGATAGTATAATTTGATCCTGAATATGTTTCCATGATTCTAAAATCAACAATGGGAAATAATAAAATGCATGGACTAAGGAATTTACCGTTATGACAATTATAGACTGTCTACTGAATCTGAAAAATTGTTTCTCACAAGGCCCAACCCCAGGAGTAGGGTGGCTTGTACGCATTTGTGCTAGTAACAGTGTCCCCGAAAATAAGGAAAAATAAGGTCAAAAGACTCTTTTCTCAGGACTGAGTTTCTTAGAGATTACCCATAGTAACCTTCTTATCATTATGATAAACATTCCTGCAATGTCCTCAGAACATTTTTTTCATTTATCTTAGTTGTTATCAGGCACATGGTCATGTCCCCATGGGAGTACACTTTCCCCATTTGTTTTCATGGTTAATTTTCCTATGGTTTGGTTATGTATTCAATAAAATAAGTATGTTTATCACACCACAGAAAATCTGTCACACTAAATAATTCATTTTCAGAAGGATTTATGTCAACATGAACATGCATATTTGTACATACTAGCTTTTGCAAAATTCTAAAACACAGAAATAGACTGATATGATTTTAATGTCAAAATCTAAATTGTATATAGACTAGTCAAAAGTATGGATGTTATTTAAACATCTTTTAGTTACAAAGATGTTCTGAAATCTGAAATCCTCTTTTTGATAAAATCATTGTACCAAATAAATTCTTCTTTTACATTTTTAAAAAAGTGAGATACCAGTTTCTAATATTCCCTTTCACAGTTGCTAACAGATAACTCAATTATGTATCAATGTTTTGATTTATGGATACTTTTTCCCCCTGGACATCTGGTTTAAACTTTTTTGAGTGTACAGTTATTCCATGAGATTTTTATTGTTAAACTCATGTACTAACTAACCCACAAGTAGATACAATATGTTCACATTTATAAGGTCAACTATTGTAGCTCATTTCTGAAAAGCATTTGTAGCATTTAACTACATAAAGCTTATTTTACAGAATAAAAAAAACTGCACACAATTTTAATGTTCACGTCTTACAATATTTTAATTAGGTGTTATCTGTCCCTCTCACACCCACTCCTTCCCCCCACCAATGGTTAGTGTGTATCTAATTTCTTTAAATGGTATTTGAGTGTGTGCATTTTTTTAAGTTACTCTGCCAGAATTGGAACCGCATCTGTCGCCTGTTCCATTCCAGCACTGCCCAGCTTTGCTACTCACGTTATCAATAGTGCTGTATGTAAAAGCTGAGTGTCATTATGATTTAGAGACGCATCCTCTGGCAATGTGCCAAGTAAGTCTAATTTGGGATCTGAGGAATGATAGACAAGAAAATTACAACCAGAGAAAATGTGTATTGAATTCTAATTCGAAGCATGAGGCTTTGGGTGTTTTGCTTTTATTTTGCATTTTGTTGTTTGCGGAATTTTAAAACCTCTGGTTCTGTTACAAAAAATAACACAAAGCAGGTGCAAAACAGTGTATTTGATTTATTTTCGGGGATAACATCCTAAAATATATTGATGCTCTTTATCGATATAATTGTAAGCCAGACTTCACTGACAATACTGATTCATTTTACTATATTTGTTATCTTTAAGTAAGCCAGATTTAATTGATAATTATTGGTGGAATAACTAAAAACATTTAAAAATTAATTTAGTATTTGTCTTCTTGCAGTAAGTCCGAATTCATTCATTTTTAGAGATTTGGCTCTTACCCCTCAGTGAAAATCTTAAAATAATTGGATATCTTGTGTTACCTCAAAATTGACAAGCCCAAGATCAAATTCAACTGCCCCTTCTTTCTCTTCAGGCTTCTCTCTGGCTATGGCAATTTTCTAAATTTTAGAAGAAAATTTTGGCATTATCTCATTTCACGCACATTTGTAAGAACCATGTTTAAAATTTTTCACTCTCATTCCCTATATCCAGTATTTTTACACGTTTTATCACTTCATATGAAATACACTGCGATTCACTCACTCCTCTTGATTCCTGCCTTTCGGTTTCTAAGTAAACCTCACTCTAACTTTGGTTCCCTCTCTCTGAGTTACTGTGTTTCTGCACTGACTTCAAGCTTTCTCCCTTTCTAGTCACTCTGGGCTGCGCTTGTCTTTCTAAACCTCTCCCATAACTTTCATCACTCAAGAGTATGCAATGCCCCCCTATTACCCGTCTCCTAAAGCAAGTTCTGACTTCTCCAGTAAGTTTCCAAGTCCCCTCACAACTGACCTCAGACTTCCCAACCCCAGTGCACGTTCCCATGGAGACTTTGTTGGTTTCCTTATTTGCCAACATCCAGAGCCGTTTATAGTGACTAACAGGCTCAACTCAGACCTTGGTGTCTTGGAACAATCCAGTACTTAGGCATTTTTTTAAGGGGCATTAATGCAATTCTGTGAGGTTTTAATTGCTAGGTGACCTCTAATCTTGTATCCAGGCTAATAATTTGATGATACCTTGTTTAAAAAAAATTGGTCCCCAACATGAACCTCAGTTCCCTGCATTATTGTGTTAGTTGCTTCCTTTATATTTATACATTGCTCTGGTCCTTCTGGGATTCTGCCTTTTATCTGTTGGTTTATTGATTTTCTTTTAATATCTCTCCCAGAGATTATGTGCTTAAATCAGGGATCCTACTAAATTTCATTCCAGTTCCATAACTGATGAGTAAATTAGAATAAATTAGTAAAATTCTCAAACATTACTTTATTTATATATAAAATGTGATATAGAGGAGTCAAGGAACCATCACAGGCAAAAGCATCTAGACCACAGCAGAACTTAGATCTGGATTTCGCAAACTGGGTGTCATAAAACAACCCCCGGGGGGAGTTTAATAAGGGTTCAGATATGGGGCAAAGGTGGTCAAATAATTATGAAAATGTTAGGTCAAAAGCATATGGGTGTATTAATTTAAGACATCTCAGAATTTTATTATGCCAATAATCTGAATCAAGAGGGGTGAACATGCAGCATTTCCTAAATGAATTACCAGTGAAATACTTCCTTTGTGGCACTTCTAGTAACAGTTCATTGGACAGTTTGACTGCTAATCCTCCTTCCTTCCCTCTTGCTCACTGCTGCCGCCTTCCTGATGCAATTGCCTGCTTGGCAATATTACCTGACCTCCTGGTTGTCTATGTATCTGTTATCTATCTTTTTGGAGGCCTCTCTTGTCTTAGAGATTGTCACATACTCACATAACCTTGCTAAATGTATTAAATGCTGCTAAACGTAAGAAATATATTTTATGCATTTTCTTAGAATCTGGCAATACAGGGCGCATGGCAGGTTCCAAGTGAAAATAATATATATATATGTATGTTTATATATATACACACACACGTCTTTTGGAACTGACATGGTTTCCTATTTAAATTACATAGTATTTAAGATATTTTTCACTTAATTATTATTATATCAGAACAAATGAGTAGTGAGCCTGATTGAGAAAAATAATTTTAGAGAATTTTGGTGTGCCAATTCAGATTTACTAGACTCACCTATTAATTGTGAATAATCATTGCTTTATGTATACCGTTATGTACAGACTTCATCTGCTTCACAGAATAGTGTCTCCTCTTATCTGCTTGAGACACAAGGGTGGAGGAAGTGCAAGGCTGGCCTGCTTTCATTGCTATCATTGTTCAATATTTTTACATAACTCGTCTATGTTTCAAAGTCTAACTATTTATAACAGAATAAGCCCCACTGTACTATTCAATAATTTCTTATTGACATAGAAATCTTGAGGTGTTCTTTAGAAGTACCACCTTCTGATTCGGTGCCAAAGTCTGATGGACAACCACTCCTGCACGTTGTTTGACAATGTAAGTGAGATCACACCAATTTCCAAGATTATAGCTGGTTTCCCCTGATATTCCTTGGGCTCTTCATTTAGTCAGTATCTCTTTCAGAGCCACATGCCAAGTTAAAAGATGTTCCCACAAATTATTCATTTCCTTAAAAAACAATATATTTTATTCACTGGCCCAGATGTGTTCTGCAAGAATAATTATTCTATGATTTTATAAAGTCCATTTTCTATATTATCATTAAATATCTGATTACTTGAGACAAACCAACCACCCTCTCCTTTCCAGTACTGGACAAGAAAGGAAGAAGAGTAAGCTTATTTGTGTGAGTGAGCATAGTTTATCAGGGAATTCCTGTACTGGGAGTTATTGTATTTCCCAAATATCAACAAAATGATATTCTCCATCCTGTTTGACATTACTGTGAATGGTTCAATTGTAAAGCAATAGAGAAAATGAAAAAAATGTACAATTTACATATTTTTATAAGTTATTTCCTATATTAACACTCAGAATTGCACATACCTAATTATTCTCAATGCATATGAATAATTCTGAATTCCTGTCTCTATGTAATCTCTTGTAAATCCTGAAAGGAAGAAAAATGAATTGTAAGATTATCAAGGCATCAGCCTAAACCATTAATAGGCAATGTATTGGGTGATCCCTTGACACGTAATTTTATATAAATTATATTTTATATTTATTTCATACCATTTTAATACTATATAAATATGAAATAATTTACAGGAAACATATTTTCTGTGAACTTATTTTGTATTGGGAGTCTGACACATGTTTTTATTGATATCAATTTAGAATAGGACTTAACTATGAAGGCCTTACTAACTGAAGGGCATAGTTAGGCATTTAGATGACAAACATCTAGAGACCAATTTTAGGTTAGTAAGGTATGGTTTAATTCAATACAATATATTCATTCATTTGTATATGTTATTGATATAGTTTCCATTTTTTCATGGTATAATAATTTTATGATCTCAACAAATTTTCTTTCTTAAAATAGATAAGACTGAACCAAGCTAGGAACTTTTATCATGTGAACAATTCAAACACAATGATACAATAGTTTTAAATAAACCTGGGATCCCCAGGGCATCTTATAGTGTTCTCAAATCTTTAATGGTTACAAATATGTCCATAATGAAGAGGGAATCTTTTCGGTGCTATGTTTGGATCAGCTTTTCAATCTCAAACTTAAAATGATAGCAATTTGTTTTAGAACTCTTCTGTGAACTAGTATGTATAGTGCTGAACTGACAATTCTGATGTCTATTATCAAGGTGTCCTTGAGGAAAAAAAAGGTCCTCATTTTTAAAGACGGGCATTCAAAATTCTTCATATATATATAATAATAATTAGATAATATTTGGTATTCTGAATGTTAATTTTGGGAGTAACTACAAATGTATACAAATGTTTCATTTTTTTCCACTGTCTCCACTTCTTTATATTTAATAATTCAGGGTAAAGAGAGATATACACATATGTCAGTTTTTCCCAGCTGCATGATTGCAGAGAGATGACAGAAACACATTGAATTAAGTATAAGGCTCATTTTATCAACTCTGTTCCTGTGTGAACCCATGCAAGATGGCCCTTATTTGTTAGGGCAGATCTTTATGTTTTATATCCAAGTAGCACCACCAACACCCTGTATTGTAAGACTTTCCTATTCATAGGGACTCAATGATACAAAATAATCATGTTTTCTTTCCAGCCTCTTCTTCGAGTGTCTGTTTTTCTGAGTTTCGGGAAGTAGGATATCTTGTTAGGGAATGCTTTCCCTGCCTGACTGAGAAAATCTATTCACCTGGTCCTGGCCCAGTGACCTCTTCTTTCCATAACCAGGTTTAATAGGCTCTTGCAGCAGGGCCTGACCATCTGACAATCTATAAGCCATTAGCTAAAGCTATACCAAACCTATGAGAATCAATTTCAGTATATTTGGGATTTCAGTTCTATTGCTTAAGAGTCAATAATAAATATGATCCCTCTATAAACCAAGAGTGCAAAGGCATCTAACTTCTTCGACCTTCCAACTGGATTATTTTGAAGTATTTACTTTCCCCCAAGCTCTGACAAATGCAACAATAAGCCATTTTTTTTAAGACAAAACCTTACTGATTGGTTTTAAATGATTCAATTGAGTTTTCATTATGTTTGCTTTGTACTTCAAATAATTAATTTTTTTTTCACTTATGCTGAGAGAGTTTGATAATCTGTCTTCCTTCTCACATTTGGGAAAACAATAGATATCTAACATGATGTTTGACCTGCAAGGAACTCTGTCTTCCTTAGTAGATGAAAAAGTTATTTCTATAGAAGGAAGCCTGGAAGATTCCTGGATATAGGTGCACTAAAAGAAGTAGCATTGTATAAAGATGCTGTAGCATAGTATCCACAATATTTCATTCGCATCCATATTCTTTTCTACAGTACTCTAAAATCCAAAGAGTAAGGGTCAAATGCAATCCCATTACTGGGCATCTACCCAAAAAAACAAAAGGCATTCTATAAAAAAGACATCTGCACTAGAATGTTTACGGCAGTGCAATTCATGATTGCAAAGATTTGGAAACAACCCAAGTGAACATCAATACATGAGTGGATTAATAAAATGTGGTATATGTATACCATGGAGTTCTACTCAGCCACAAAAAACAATGGTGATCTTGCACCTCTTGTATTATCCTGGATCGATCTGGAGCCCATTCTACCAAGTGAAGTATCACAAGAATGGAGAAACTAGTACCACATGTACTCACCATCAAATTGGCGTTAACCGATCAACACTTAAGTGCACCTATAGTAATAACATTCGTTGGGTACCGGGCAGATGGGAGTGGGGAGGAGAGGCAGGGTATATACACACCTAATGGGTGTGGCACGCACCATCTGGGGATTGACACACTTTAAGCTCTGACTCAGGTGGGGCAAAGGCAATATATGTAACCTAAACATTTGTACCCCAGTAATATGCTGAAATAAAAAAAATTAAAAAAAAAAAACGGAACAAAGAGAAAGAGACCCTATTTTGGATGACAGGCAGATCTTCAGCTCAGTCAAATATTTTTAGTTTCATTATTGGTTTTGAAATATGTCAATTGCCCCAAATATAAGTAATATATTTAAATTTTAATGCATTTCTAAAGAAATAAAAATGATTTTTGGTCTACCATCTTGGATATTCCATATGCTATCTCACTTCGGCTATAGTGGGAATAGTGACACTATTTTGCATTATTTTTAGAACCGAATCAAAGGTGGTCATACTTCCTAAAATTCCATCTTCAAACTCTTATTTCCCAGCCCTCTTGCAGTTTGGTAGGGCCTTGCATTAGTTCTGAGCAGTGACCTATTGTCAGGAGTGACATCTGCTGCATGGTGACTTTACGGTTCTCTATATCTGCTGTTTCTACACACAAAGAGACTTCGTGTTGGGAAGGTGGAGCCACAAAATAAAGCGATTTGAATTTCTGAGTCACTGCATGGAAAGCTGCCCAGGTCCATAATCTCTGCATGTGTAAGAAGTAAACCTTTATAGTATTAAGCCCTCATAGTGTGGGGTTTGTTACCAAAATATCACATAGCCTATCTCTGATTCCTGTGAACACTTGCTAATTTATGAAGACTATAAGACTACTTGCAAATATTATTTCATTTGCCTTATAAGATCCACTGAACAGATGAAGAACTGGAGGCGCAGGGAAGGGCTTACTTGTCTCAGGTCGCAAAATGGCATTGGCAGGTGTCACAGGTAGAGCTTGCTTCAAATAGTTCATGACACACAATATCATACCTATTGCCTTTTTTTCTCATAATGAAATACTCATTGCATGCTGGCCACATACAATGTCTAGATCTAAAAAGTGACCTTGAAATGGCATCTAGTCTTTTCTTAAGAAGGGTGGTAATCAGGAAAGAGTCATTTCTGCATGTGAATATCTTTTAGTGTTTGGAATTATGTTTATAAACAAAATCCTCTTCAGTAGGTATTACCACAGGGAATTACACTTCTTTGTCTTAAAGATATAAAAGCATCTGAAATTATTATGAGAATTACAACATATTATGAAAGTCAATTGCTTATGTGGAGGGAGTGACATTGAGAAGTCTATAAAAGCAAAATCTATCAGCAGGTGGACTTTTTTTTCCTCAGAATGTCATTGCTCAGAGTAAAAGTACCTGCTTGCTAATGAGTAATGCTGTAATCAAGGTCCTCCGTTTTCTGTAGAGTATTTATTGAATGAAATCAAAGTGGGAATAAGTGAAAGTTAATATAGGGTTAAGAGAATCCCTGCTTTTTAAACTGGCTGTATTGCTCTTATGTTTGCAATGTTGATCCTATTGTGTTTTTATTTAACCATGCTTGATTTCTGAACCTCATTTTTACTCTTGCTGTTATAACCTTCTCAATAATTAGTTATGCCATTGTGACCTGCTGGCCGGACTAAAATAGCACATTGGGGAGACACTTGAAACCCACTCAGCAGCAGGATCCAAAGCAGTAAGAAAATTGTTTAGATCATGGTTACAGGTTACATTTAAACTCAAATACTCTCCTATTTCCTCAAATTAGCATCAAAACACCCTTTCTCACTAGCAGACATTTAGGGGAAGAAAAAAGTTGTAGAAGAGATTAATTCTTTTGTATGGCAAAGGGAAATCTTTATCTTGTGCTCAAAAATTAAAGACAAATCTGGTTACATACGTTATAGATACGTTCTTTCATTAATAAAATATAGTTAAAATGTGCTCATGTTTGGGTACAATAAAGACCTATGGAAAATCCTAGTTACAGAAAATAGCTACAAATAGGGACTTACTCCTACAAAAATAAAGCAAAACATGACAGGAATTCTGGAATCATAAATGTTAAGAAGTATTCCACCTACATCATGGTTAGAGACTGAACAAAAATAATGAGCTTCTAGGTTCTCGCTTCAAAAGGAATGTGCTACAAGAGATAGCTTCGTGATGCATTTGTGGTTTTATGTTATAAAAGACTGAGGATTTGTTATACTCTGAAAGTGTGCATATATAAATTTCTTATAAATATCTTTTGTATGGGTTGCCCAAGACTAAATAATTTCCCAAAATTCTTTACTTTGCAAATGTACCTGTGAGCACACCCATATAAATTCCCATGCCACATTGACCTTATTTTTTGGCGCTTACACTTTTCTGCTTTTATCTGTGTATTGAAGAAATCTTTATGTCAAGGAGACAAAAAAGCAACTTGAGCATGAATGATCTTTTCTGCATAAGAATAGCCTGCTGCCTGTACAGCAGTATCGAGGAACTGCTTGGCTAAGCAGTAAAAGCACTTCTGGGGTCAGCAACCATATGGACCTGCAAGGATCTTGGCAAAGTATTTGTATCATCCTCAGACTGTTCAAAGTGGGATTGATTTGCCATCCTTCAGATTTTAGTTACCTCGGATTACTCCATAATCTTTCTCCATTTCTTTATTTACTAATCTATCTATCCTTCTCTTTTTAATCTTCATTTCCAGGAAAAAAGAGGTTGTGCCATGAAATTTTGTTATGGAAACTTTTCAAACTCTTTGTTACTGACTGACTCTAGCCTAACACAGCCTAGATGATTGTGGATTGCAGTTTTAACAATGAGATTTGAAGTATAAATGAAGAAAACATGCACTGTACATATATTATCATTGAGTTTTTGCTGTGTTCATTTGTAAGATTATTTGCTTTTGTATTCTTGACATCTCTCAATAAATGTTATGTACCGCTATGAATATTAAAAGGTTCCACCTAGCTACACTGAAATATACCACATTGTCCGAACTTAAACTTGAAAAAAATGAAAATTTCTCCTTCAGAAGATTTATTTAAGACAGTAGGAAACTGATACTGGTAAAAAAAAAAAAACAAATATAAATTAAATATTGTCATCACTGAATATTGTTTTTAATGTATAATTTTGAAAATAAAAATAAAAACCTCACAGTTTAAGGCATTCAGTAAGCTAAGCTCATGTAATCTACAAAGCAAATCACTCATCAAAACAAAAATAGAATTAATATTAAGTTTGCTTCCAGAAGCATCTTTAAAACCTCCAATAAGGAAGGAGAGTATACCAAGTGAAATCTTATAGTGTAGGTGTGCTAAAGAAAGCATATCAATGCCAGATATGTGGTCTAAATATTTTGAGGTGGTCCCTTAGAGTAGTAGAATTTTAGAGCGTTTATTATGAAATATTGATCAACGCTTATGTGTACATTTGGTAGTAGCATTCATTGGATGTCGGGCATTTGGGAGGAGAAAGGAAGGGATGGGTATATTCACACTTAATGGGTGGGGTGTGCACTGTCTGGGAGATGGACACACTTGTAGCTCTGACTCAGGTGGGGCAAAGGCAATATATGTAACCTAAACATTTGTACCGCCATCATATTCTGAAATAAAAAAAAGAAATATTTAATACACATAAATCAGTATATATGATTGTTTAATACAAAACGGTATTAAAATGAACACCTATGTTCATTCTCTCTACTTGGTTGGTAGAGTAATATGGTATTATATGGTTACCTGTATGTTCCTTGCTGATTTCATCACTCTCACTCTCTCTCAGGAGTTCCATACTTCTGATCTTTATGTTCATCATGATCTTCATTGTCATTATGTTTTGCTACAATTGTTTGACTTCTTAATACTCTGTTATTGTAGTTTTATATAGAAGTGGTGTTATATTCTGTGTATTCTTTAACTTGATTTCCTTATTCAGTATTATGTCTCTGGCATTCATCCATGCTGATTCTTACAACAATATTTCTGCTATTTTCACTGCATATGCCCCATTTTATTTATATATTTATACATGCATCTCATGTTATTTTTTAATTCTGTTAATTGATATTTAGATGGATATAAGAATTTTTTCTCTAAGAGAAAAAAGTAATGTCGTGAACACGTACATGGTGTGCTCTGAGGGATTTACCTTAGAGTGTAAGCAGGAATGTTAGAATATGCACAACCTGAGTTTTACCCGATGATGCCAAACTGCCCAAATGATGGTGCCAATTTGCACTGTCACAGGCCATGTCTAAAAAGTCTTATTGTTCCATATTCTCCCCAATATTTGGGATTATCAGTCATTTTCAATCTTGCATCTTGTGTACATAAAATGGTACTACATTGTGGTTTTACTTTGCATTTCTCTGATTAGTTATCAATTCAAGAACTTTTCATTATATTTATTAGCCCTTTGGGCTGCTTCTGTGAAATGTTGGTTGTATTTTCACCCATTTTCTATAGAGTTATTAGTCTTGATTCAAGATGCTAAGACTTTTTGGTTATATACATTACAGATATTCTTTCTCAGTTTGTGACTTGTCTCTGTACTTTCTTCATATCTTTTAGTAAAGTTTTTTTTTTCTTTATGATTTGTGCTTTTCATATCATACTTCAGAAATTAACTCCTCCTATATTTCCATAAACATTCTTTTAAAGTTTTAAAAGATTTGTTTTTCACATTTAAGTATTTAATATATCTGGAATCAATTTTCATGCACAGTATGAAATATGGATTCATTTTTGTTTCCTAAGTAGACAACCAATTGTCTCAGTACCATTTATTATCTACCATTTCTCCTGTGATCTGCAACACCAACTTGGTCATAAGTCAAGCTTCATATATCTTTGGTCTGTTTCTGAGTTTTCTATTCTTTTCATGTGTCCAATTGTCTATCTCTGTGCAAATAGGATGCTATCTCGATTGTTCTAGCTTTATAATAAACTGTGTTAGCTATTTTAACTAGTCTCTCCACAATGCTTCTCTTCAAAGAATTTTGTCTATATTTGGCTCTTTGATGTTTCATATAATATTTAGAAGCAGCTTTCCAAAGTCCATAAAAACTCCTCCTTTTGATTGGCATTGCAATGAATCAAAAGAAAAATCTGGAAAGGAATGACCAGTGAGTTTTTCTATCCAGGAACAAAATATGTTGCTTTATTCCCTTATGTCTTCTTCTCTAAACCTTTCAATAAAATGTATAATTTATATCAATAAATACTTTTTAATTTTTAGTTATTTTTTGGTACATAATAGTTTTATATATTTACAGGGTATGTGTGATGTTTTGATATAGGCATAAAATGTGTAGTAATCAAATTAGGGTAATTGGGGTATCTAGCACCTCAAGCATTTATCATTTTTTTGTTAGAAACATTCCAATTCCACTCTTTTAGTTATTTTAAAGTATATCCCAACTTATTTTGTATCGTAGTCACTTTGTCGGGCCATCAACTATTGTTTATTGTATCTAACTATATCTTTACGCCCATTAACCATTCCCACTTTATTGCCCCATCCCCACTACTCTTCCCAGTCTCTGGTAACCATCATTCTACTCTCTGTCTCCATGATATCAATTGTATTAACATTTAGCTCCCACACATGAATATGAACAGGCAAGATTTTTCTTTCTGTGTTTATTTCACTTAACATGATGTTTTCCAGTTCCATTCATGTTGTTGCAAATGGCAGGATTTTGTTCTTTTTTGTGGACAAATAATATTCCATTGTGTATATGTACCACAATTTCTTTATCCATTCATCCATTGGTGGACACTTAGATTGATTCTAGATCTTGGCTATTGTGAATAGGGCTGCAGTAAATAAGAGAGTGCAGATATCTTTTCAATATACTAATTTCCTTTCTTCTGGATATATACCAGGCAGTGGGATTGCTGGGTCATATGGGTGTCTATTTTTAGTTTTTGAGGGACCTACATATTGTTCTCCGTGGTGGTTGTACTAATTTACATTCCCACCAATGGTGTAGGAGAGTTCCCCTTTCTCCACATCCTTACCGGTATTCATTATTGCCTATCTTTTTGATAAAAACCATTTTAACTGGGATGAGATAATATCTCATTGTAGTTTTGATTTACATTTCTCTGATGATTAATGATGTTGGGCCTTTTTTCATATATCTGTTGGCCATTTGTATGACTTCATTTGAGAAATGTCTATTCAGATCTTTTGCTCATTTTTTAATTGAATTATTTGATTTTTACTATTGAGTTTTTGGAGTTCCTTATATATTCTAGTTTTTAACCCCTGTGAGATGGAGAATTTGTAAATGGTTTCCCCCATTCTGTGGGTTGTCTCTTCACTTTGTTGATCATTTTCTTTGCTATCCGGAAGCGTTTTAGCTTGGTGTGATTCCATTTGTCCAATTTTGCTTTGGTTGCCAGTGCTTTGGGGGTATTACTCAAGAAGTCCTCGCCCAGACCAATGTCCTGAAGCATTTTCCCAATGTTTTCTTTCAGTAGTTTCACAGTTTCAAGTCCTAGATTTAAGTCTTTAATCCATTTTGATTTGATTTTTGTATATGGTGAGAGATAAGGGTCTGTTTCATTTTTCTTCATATGAATATCAAGTTTTCCCAAAACCATTTATCATAAAGATCTTTCACAACTTTTGTAGGTACATTTCCAGATACCTTATATTTTACATATTGTTGTAAATGGAATCTCTATTTTTGAAATGTTTCACTGTACTACCAAAACCTCTAGTTCAATATTGCATAGAAACAGTGATAGAATGGTTAGATGCAATCTCATCATTGACAAGGAATGGAGGGAAAGCCTTGTAATAAATGGAAGTGATAGTTGTCACAACAATTCTACCTAAGACAAAAGCACTCCTGGCAAATACATTTCCACTGGCTTTCCATTCTATCTAAAATTTCAGCCTTTAGAGATCCTTTGGGGTTCAGTTAAAATTAAATTATACTAGGAAGTATGGGAAATGTAAGGGTTTAAGTACCCTATTAGTAATTTTCACTTTAGCAAAGATTAGATTATATAAAACACTAAAAGAATGAGGGTTAATTTTGATGGGAGAAAATAATAATAAAAAAAATTCTCCATCGTGAGACATCCAGGTAGAAAACACCCAGGTACCAATTTCCTCATCTTATCACCTGGATGATTCAGAATAGAGAAATTTTGTTCTACATAATCTGGTATTAGTAACTAATAGGTATTTGCAAGAGCTCCATTTTCCAAGCTGCTGAACCATGTGCACTGCACAATCTATCTTTCAAGAGGGCTTTCTTTGAGCAATAAACACAAATGTCTGCCTGAACTTTTCTTTGAAGATTGTATCAACAAACCTCTGGAATTACCAGGGAAAAGTACACAGTGAAGTAACGTATGCATCTGAATATAAGCTGGTGGCAGCCCGGCAACTCTCTCTCTCTCTATACATATGTATCTCCTTTGAGGTTCTACGTACCATGCTGCCCTTTCTCCACCCATTAGCATTCTCTGCTATAGTTTATAATAATGACTTTTGCTTGTAGTTTATTGGTTGGCTGTAATATAATTTATTGATTGGATGGAATATAAATGTATGTGCATGGAACACATTAATACAATTAAATTATGTCTTGCATATGTATTTAAACCTATGTGTTTATATAATATGGATGCCTACCAACAGTAGTAAGTTATCATTGCTAATTTTCAGGGTAGGGATCTTATGGTTAATGGCTTCCTTTATCAGGTAAAATACACGAGTAAATGGATTGAGGTTACAATGAATGGAGGTTAGGGCACCTGAAGCATCCATATTTCAGTTCTATGGTAGGAGCTAGATAATGAAATTGAGAGTCCAGTTTGCGAAGTATTTTTCTGTGATACCCAATCTAACTACCTTTTGAGGGGCAAAAGACTGAGAAAAAATGATTTCCTGGGAAATACCAAGTAGAAGTAATAGATGCCTGTTTTGCTGATAATCATTGTTCTCATCAGTTGTTCTGGCATGCAAAGGGCATGGTCTTACAGTGCAATGAGACCAAACAATAAATTTCTAAGATGACTCGTGAGACAACAGCAGCCAGAAGAGTTCTCAGAGCCACATGCCACCTAGGGCATATTTATGAATATGAAAATATTCTTCAACCTTGCTGCCAGATCACCACAAAGCAAAATGAGAAAGAAAGCCAGGGCACCTCAGAAATCAACCATAAGCTGCCAGAAGCTTACAACTTCACTCTGTGCTAATGACTTTGGGGAATGAGAAGAGGATAGAAGTAGTAAGGAAGCAAATGATTTTCTAGCAATTAATTTTTTTTGCAATAAAGGTAATAAATTGAATTACAGACCTTTTCAAATGAATGAAGTATGTCTTTCAGGAAAAACTCTGTCACAAAATAACTGTGCATTATGAACATGTCACTTCACAATAAATTCATTCTTGCCATGAATCATATTAATAGTCCAGGGTTCTCTGTGAATCTCAGGTACATATAACATCAGTAAAAAGAAAGCACATCACTAATGCTGACTGAGGACTGACTAGGAGAGCTAGAATGCTCTACTCCATATCATCTATTATTTTTAATCCTTCTGGCTCTATGTAATAATTTAGTGTGATGTTAAATGATGAAGAAAAAAATGAACTGATACTGGAGTAGTTTGCACTACACCAGGAATATTCACATCGTTTAACTAATTTGACCTTCTTGACCACCCTTCAAGGTAGATATTTAGTTTCATTCACAGGCCAAACGAGTTTAGTCCTCCCAGCTGGTAATCTGATATCGTGGAGAATGACAGGATTGAGATAAAAATCTCAGTCTTCTGATTCCAAGATGAGTATTCTTTCCACTGGGGATTATTTATTTGGTTGACTATACAATTTAAATTTTAGATCAAAGGTAGAAAAGGTGTATCTGTTTTCAGTCCCATAGTAAGAATTGTTGATAGTGAAATTGAGAGACAACTTCACAAATTAGTTTTCTGTAATACCCAATCTATCCTACAGAGGTAGATGGATGGTGATTTAAATATTTGGCCAAGTCTTGCATGCACAGCAAACATCCTTCTAATTATAGCATTTCCTCTCCATATTTATTTAGGACACAAGCTGGTAGAGTATTAAAAAATAGTATGTCTTTCAGAGCATAAAGTACAGGGTCCAGAATGAGGAATTCCATTTCTGTCTTCCTGACAGAACGCTTGCTGAAGTGGAAACACAGGATACATCTATCCTGCTAGATTCTTTGAGAGAAAATGTGGGCAATTTTGCAATCAAGGGCATTTTCCTGTCAGTGCCCCATATAGTCTGCTGATGAATGGATTTCTAATCACCAGCATTGTTCCATTTGGGCACAAGTCAGTGATTCTAGAAAATTCTATAAAGCCAAGTTTTCCTGTGTTATGTTTAGCATCAAATATATCCAGTAGTCCAGAATGAGGTTAAAAGTGTGCTAAAGTAATAATATGACTGTTTTTAAATTTACATGGGGGTAGGATTCTCTGGTTACCCTTCAATAAAATCTCCTATCTCTTGAACATTTTTAATGGCCTTGGCACGTGAAATTCACACTGGAAGAGCTTTGATGAATCACATTTGCCACTGGAGGGAATTTTCAGAAGTTTGTGGAATTAGTTATGACTAATAAAATTATAAACTTATTGACAATGCTAATAAAATAGAGTAGCTTTGTCTGACCTCCCTCCCTCTCTTATTTCCTTCCATGCTTTTCTATATCTCAACAACTATTTACTGAGTGCCAATGACATAGCAGGCACTGTTGTAGATACTAGGGATATAAATATCATTAAACACAACAGATAACATTCATACACTCAAGGCGTTTCCAATTCACATGAAGCAAAAAAAGACACAAAATAAATACATACTATGTTAGGTGATTATGTTAGGTGATAAGTGCTGTAAAGAATAAAGCAGGAAAAGACATAGAAAGTGGTGGAGAGGGTGATATTTTATATCTGTGGGCAGGGATGTCTTCCCTGGTAAGGAAATATATGAACATAGATCTGAATGGATTATGGGAGAAGCCATGAAGCTACCTTGGAAATGAGCATCCCAAGAAGAGTTAACAGTAGTGCTAATGCTATATAAGTTGCTTTGTGCGTTTATTTGTTTTCAGACAGGGTTTCTCTATATCATCCAGGCTGGTCTAGAACTCTTGGGCTCAAGCGATCCTCCCACCTCAGCCTCTGAAATATCTGTTTATATTTTTAAGCATGGTTAACAATGAAGGAGAAATTGTAGGAAATGAGGTTAGAGAGACAGCTCAGGGTCATGCAGGTTGTGGGCTATGGAAAGACTTTTGCAGATTTCCCTGAGCAAGAGCAGAAGGAAGATTAGAAGAGAGGACTCATGAAACGGTCCATTTAAAAGGCTGACTTTGAGTGCAGTGTGGGGACTAGATATATAGAGCCAAGGGACAAATCAGGAAGACCAGACTAACGAGTGACTTCACACTTGCAAACGCTTGGAAGGAATTTCTGTGCTAATAAGTGAAGAGCAGGTGTTCGGTCTCCAAGTTCCCACTGCCACCACTGAGAGAAGCCACTGTCAAAGCACTAGCCTCTTTGTCTTCCCTTCTTGAAGATCCATTTTTAGTGCAGGAACAGAGATGAGATTATGAGGCCTGAGCATATCTGCAGCTAGTGCTCAAACATCTCTGCATGTGCTCTAACACAAGCACCCGACAGTCTCTGTATCCTGAGCTCCACCTCTCTTCCTTGAGATTTCCTGCCTTGTGCATGGCACAGAGGATTATAGTGTAAAACCACAGTGGTCACAGAAGGTTACAGGACAAAGCCGGAATGACATACGTAATCACTCAGATATATGACCAGGTGGAAGACTGGGACATGCACTACCTGATAATCTGAAGAAACTACCTAAGGTTTTTTTTTTTTTTTAAACCATGAAACTTCTTTTAATTCCTTAAAATCTCTACAAATGATTCAATTTAGTGTCTTTCTGGGCTACCAAAGTTCTGAAAATAAGTAAAGTAAAGCCAAATTTACCCCATTGTCAAAATTTTCCTATTTATAGTGATTTTGAAAATGATTTCCTTTCTGAATGTAACCCGAGAAAGGAGTTTTAAAATAGAGCTATTTGAAACTATAAACTACAACGTAATTTTAATTTCAAAACTGTATTTATCAAGTGCCAATTTGTAGAACTGAGACCTTTATAGTGTTAGAAAAACACTACATATTTAGACATATGTTGTCTAACTTTAATCGTTTCTCTATTTAATATTCTTTTCAAAAGAAATGTATGTATTTGTGATTTTTCTTGTGTATTAACAGTTTCGGTGAGGATCAAAGTGACCTAAATATAGTCTAATGCGAAGGAGGCATTTGCCAGCAAGAACAAAGTACTTTATCCAGTGATATATAATATTTTCTGGCTTAAATACAATGCTTATTGACTAATAATTTTGACATTTATTTTCATTATGATAAGGTGTTTATTTTCAGAAAGCAGAATGTGTACTCACAAATGGTCATTTTAATAACTAAGACATTATGTTGAAACTTTTATGGTAATGTAATATTTGACTTTGAATGTGATTAAAGTACTTTATATTGGATATTTTTATAGCATAAAGAATACATTTAAGAATTATAGACCAAGATCATGGATAGCATTTATCAGCAGACATTAATTAGACA
This sequence comes from Avahi laniger, assembly GCA_963575035.1. Lineage (NCBI taxonomy): Eukaryota > Metazoa > Chordata > Mammalia > Primates > Indriidae > Avahi > Avahi laniger. The sequence goes on along the minus strand of CAUYSK010039718.1, from coordinate 18,898 downwards.
ACATTATTAAAATGTGAAAGGAATGAGAAAATTTTCTTTCACATAAAATATACATATTCAGAAAATGATGATAATTACACTTAAAAGGAATTTTATATCCAAATTATAAAATCCATAATTTTCTATACATTAAAGAAGAGATGTGCCAGGCAAAGGTGATTCTACCAGAGTTTTAGGCTGTTCAAAAATAGGTTGAAATTGGTGTCATTTTATCTTTTCAAAGATTCAGAAAAATGTATGTACAAAATTACATAAATTATTAATATGGAATTCTTATTAACTTGAGTCTTTTCAGCCTCCCACAAGCCTAAATTAGTTGCCTTTCCTGCTGTATCCTCTTGTAGCATTCAGAACTTAATAATTATTGTAGCTCCCATTGTATTATAATTTCTTTTTTACTTGTCTATCTTTGCATTAGATCATAAGTCACTCAGTGGCAGAAACTATAACTTGTTCACCTTTATATTCCAGCACTTATCACAATGCCTATTATCTAATAGGTTCAATGAATATTTACTGATACAGATTATTCTGTGTGTGACTTTGAAGTCCAGGGCACATAGTCTTGGCCCACCATTTATTCTAGCCGTGAATGAGCTGGCCAGCTTTGTGCAACTGTGTCTCTGCTGAGCTGACTCTATTTTTCTTTCCTGGAGTTTTCAGATATTGCAGTGGAGATATCTGAGGGGCCATGGCTAACAAACAACCTTGTGCAGCCTAGAAGTGAAAGGAGTTAAATTCCCCAAAGAGCAATTTCTCATGGGGTACTGGAGTTAGTGGATAAACATTCTCATCTTTGGTTCCATAGGTGAACAAGTCTGCAGCCCATTTAATATCTTTCCTGGTCCTGGTGGGGTGGTGCCCGAGGTGCACACGGCGGAGACCAACTAGAGAACGCACCCTTGTGTGGCTGTTCTCCTCTGCTCTGTTTCACTATTACTGTTCACTGAAATCATTTCCCAAATAGACTGTCTTTTCATACACCTCATTTCAGGTTCTTTTTCAGAGAGGAGCTGATGCTAAGACATCCCCTAAAGAAGCTGGTGAATTTATATGTCATTCGTATCTCAATTTTACTGTTAAGCAAAACAACAGATGAAGAAAATAGACACAACAACAACAAGAAAAAAATGTCACTCATCATTGACCTGGGTAAAGACAATGGTCTAAGCATAAGAGTGAAGTTTGGTGCCACATTAAAAGTCCTCTCTCGAGACAAATTTAGCACCTTTGTTTCTCAGTCTGTTTAGAGAAATAACTCCTAAACATGGAAGGAGGAAGAGGAAGAAAAAGGGTATTTCCAATTCTCTTCCCCTAGGACTAGGGTTATAAACAGAAGTATAGATCAGACAAACTTTGCCATGGGAGGGTTACCTTACATGTGCTAATCTGTCCAATCAGAATGTGACTCTTAAGAGAACTTAAGTCATCCTTGCAAATTGGCTGATAAACCTTTCTTGATTAGGGGATTGAATTCAATTAGCTTATATTTGGTATGTTTGCCTATTTATTTACTATAAGGAATATTAAAGCATAGTTTTTCCTTTCTTTTATCAGATTTTGAAAATATAATTATGGTAGATTTATAGAATAAAATTATAATGTTTCTTACATCTTTACATAATTTGGAGCAAACTATATAATATGGGCTTAAGCTTGCATAAACATTTAAAGTAAGTAGTTCATCAAACCAGCACTATTTGGAAGTAATACTATTAAAACTTTTAATTTTTTAAATAGTTATTAGTATACACAAACCCTGTCTCCATGCCTTACTACCATGTGACCTTGGGCAAGTTACTCTGTGTTTCAGTGTTTTCCTCTATAAAATGAGGATAAATAGTAGTTCTTACCATATAGGACTGTTGTGAGTATTCAAAGAGTTAATATATGTAACTATTAAGATATAAAGTGCTTTTAATAATGTTGGGACATAGCACAAAATAAACTCTAGTTATAGGCTTTGAAGAAAACATCACAATAGCTACAGTAGCTTATATACAGACAACTTTTATACCTGTTGCTATACGAGCTGCTCAGAAAGTTCACTGGAACACCTCATGCAAACTGCCTAAGAAGGTTCTGAGCAGAACAGTGATATGCTCTGATTACATTTTAAAAGCATTCTTTTGACTATTGAGAATATGTATATTTACTTGGTCCTATCTCTGAAGATGCTTTCTGTCCTACGGCTCCAATGTCTATCCCTTTACCTCACAGTTTAATAACCCATGATATATGATTTTTTTATTTTACTTAGTAAGACAAATATTCCTTCACTGATATTTTCGAAAATTGTATTCTCTGGTCTTGTGCATTTTTTTCCAGGTAATATTTGGACATACTTTTTTGTTATCTCAATAATAATATGAGGATTTTGTTGGGAATTAAATTAGATCTATAGAAAAATTTTAGAGGTCTCTTTATATTAATAATACTGTTGATTCCCATGCAGACTATGCTAGTTCTATATTTTTACTCAAGTGTTATTTTAGCTTTCTTGGAAGAATTATATTGCTTTCTTCACATAGTTTCTCTATGCTTATTATTAAATTTAACTCTAGATATTTATATGTGTATTGCTTCTGTGGGATAATATCTTTTTTATTATATTTTCTTACTGATTCTTTCTGGTATATAGGAAATCTCTTATATGTGCATATACACACGTGTGTGTGTAGAAAGATAATCATATCTGACCTCTATAATATTTGCTTGTATATTCTAAAATTTTTAACTGGATTCTCTTCTGTTTTCAGACAATCCTATCTTATTCTAAAAACACTCATTTTAAATCCTTCCTAATATTTGTGCCTCTTCTTTGTTATTCTTGTTATAGTGCATTAATTAGAATGTCAGGAGAATATTAATTGCTTGTGATGATAATATCCTTTTATTGTATCTGATCATTTACATAAATTTCTCTGATATCGAGATAGCATATTGGATTAATCCCACATTCTAACTTCAATCAAATAGCAATGATTAGTTTTCTGAAGTTCTGCACTGAGAAAACAAAAATTCAGTACTAACAGTACCATGATCAATTAGCACTTCATGACCTGGACTTAAAAGCAGATGGATTGTTACTAGCCTAGAATTTAATATAATGCTCAATATTAACTTGAGATGGTTTTCATCATGGAGTGCCCATAAATATAGATGTTTTCACCGAAATAAATTCTGTCAGATAGTCTCACACCCACACTTTCATTCCGGATCAAAATTTCACCTGTTTTTCTGTTGATACTAGAAGTTGGGAGTGTACAAAACTAAAGAAGTAGAAGGCTTCTGTGAGGAGTTCCCAATTTAACCTAGGAGAATAGGTCTTTCAAAGAGCTAGTAAGCAAACGCACGTTGTTTTAAAGTACTTGCAAAAAAAAGTGGGCTGAAGTTTTAATTCTTTATTTGTTTCAAACCCAATTATTCCGACTTGCAGACTGTGGTATTGCAAGGCAATAATTCATGCTACATAGAAACTTAACCATGGATATTTTGATTGCTAGCATCCAGCAGATCTGAGGCTGTGACCCTCGAAGAAAGAATGGAGGATTTTAACGTAATCCATAACATTACACATTCTTACAGTTACGATGCTAATACCAAGAGAGAAAATTGAGACTACATTCCGGAAGTTTGGGTTCCAAAATATCAGCAGAGTCTTTTATACTAGGGAAAGGGTGAGCCTCACCAGTGGTAGTTCTTTAGGCAGAATAACATTGTTTCTAGATGCCTGACAATGACTGCTCCACATTTATTTACCAGGCAGTGGAGCAACTTTTAAGGGATTAACTTAGTGCATGAAAATTTGACTTATTTTAGGGTAGATGATTATTCACCTAAGATCTATAGAGAAAGTAAATTCATTTTCCATGTTAAAATTCTGTTTCCTACAACCAGTTAAGTACATAAAGTATAATACTTCTATTTGACAAGGGGAATATGACGACAGTAATTATGGAAATTGTTAGCTTTAGCTGCATATTAGAACGCTTTTAAAATACGGTGATATTTGGACTGAAGCCCCGGAGAATCTGGTTTAATTGGTATGGGGTAAGGCCTTAGAATTCATATGTTTTAAAGCATCCCAGATAATTCCAACTAGAGCAAGGGTTGTGAACTACTCATTGTTCCATCACAAAAGATACCACTCTTCCAGTCAAAATTGTTATTTATACCACTATGTGAATTAAGTAATCATTAAGGAATTCACAAGTATACTAAAATGACCTGCCAAAAAGTTAATTACCTGGAGAAATATTACAAAATTTCTTTACAGGGTGATTTGACTTAACACAATAAAAACAAAAGATCCTCCGGTGCCAACCAAGGACACATATGTGAGGTAGTGTAAGTGATATGTAAGGGTTTTAACTGATCAGAGCTTTATTCATTAAATTTGATACTCTTAAATGAATAATTCTGCATGAATATTATACAGGAGTATGGATTATTGGGAGTTAAAGATATAAAATGAAAAATTACTTATATCGGAAAATGTATTAACAAATACTTGAGTTCCTGCTATGCCACACACTCTTTTAGGCACCAAGGTTATAACAGCAAGAAAAACACATAAATAAAAATCTCTTCTTTAAAGGTATCTGCATTTGAGTGGAAGAGATGAAAAATAAACAAATAAAATGAAATAGTTTAAAATTATGACTTCTATCAAGAGGTTCTTAGTGCTGTGCCACAGTCACACGCTGCATTTGCCTTTCTCTGTTTACTCTCCTGTTCTCTTAAACTACTATTTTATTTATTTTTCTCTCTCCTCAACTACACCCTTTACTTACTCTCCTCTGATGCCGTTATGTTCCAGGCCACTGTGAATACAGAAGGCATCCAAAGGGAGATCCCAAGTTCCCACCAACATATCTGCATCGACAACCATAATTATAGTGCCTTCTTTCGAGTTGTAACTGTGCCTGATGTTCATTGTGTACCAAATATTATTTCCTTTCTTGAGGTTATCACTCCAGCAACAATTTCCCCTTCTATTGTCTTATTTCCATCAAAGTGTGAATAATCTGTGACCAAGTGTCAACCTCACTGAAAGTCCCACAGCCCAGGAAACCCCTCTGTCCCAGCAACCCCTCTGGTCCTTCAACCTACTGGAGGCCACACTCCTCCCCAGGGACCATCCCCGTAATCTGTTCCTTTTTACACCTAAGTTCATGGAGTTTTTAACATTCACACCCTCCGATATTCTTCCTTTCATTCTCCGCTGCACACAGGCTTTCATCCCAACTACTTCACTGGAAAAGCTCTTATCAAAGTCACCGATGACATATATAATGCTAAACCCAATGATCAATTTTCATTCATGATCTTATTTGATCTGTCAGTAACATTTAGTGTGGTTTGATTGCTTTTCCTTTTGAAGCATTTTCTTTACTTGCCTTCCAGACAACTAATTCCTTGTGGTCTTCTGGTCATTTCTTCTCATTTTCCTTTTATGTTTTCTTATTTTCCAGACTTGGAAGATTGCAAAGCCCTAAGACTCAGTCTGCTGGTGTCGTTTTTTTATTCATGACCAATAATCAAAACTAGCATGAATATTTAAGGGAAATAATGGGATAATAAAGAGATCATGGAGGATGTCGAATGCTATACTTCAATTGTTAAGATATATTTATAACTTATTATGCTCCAGTTACTGTGAAAGTTTTCAGAGATAAGTTATGTACATGATAAACATGGACAATCTAGCATTTTAGTTCTGTTAAAACTATTTTACATGAGTAATGACATTTTAAATATTTCAAAAAATATTCCCTTGAAAAATGTATGAAGCCTATACTGAATCTTTGAAAGACCTGAGGATGATTTAAAAATATATCCAGAAAATTATGCAAATAATATATAGATACACAGATGCATGTGTAATTAAGGTGTGAAATCAGGTGAGTGATGAACCCAATAACATTTTTTTTTCTGCCTCATGTCAAGTAACTAATCAGAGTATAGTAATAGCACCAAGAATAGCTTATTTGTTATTGGTGTTCACATTTTAAGTCCTTTTATGAAGTCACTCTGACAGGCTAGCATTTCAATAATAGTGGCTACTATCAGGAAACTTCAACAGGTGAGACTTCTTATCCAACTGGGATAGTACTTTATCTTAACTCTCTGCAATTATACTGCTACTAAAAACAAGCAAATGATGTAGATTTGTTTATTCAACATCCATATTTCTCCTCCCTTCTTGCTTTCCTCTACTTGAAGTCTGGCAAGCTAAGAAAAACAAAATCAAAACTACATGTCTCAGTCTTCTTTGCAGCTGGGCATGGCCATGTCTGTAACACTTATTTCTGGCCAATAAGATGGAAGCATTTTGCGCTGTTTCTAAAGCTTACTCCTTTCTGCCTAGAACAAATGCAATTCTTGCAGATGCAGAAGCTGGTGCTGAAGATGGAGGGCAGCAAGCTAGAAGCAGCTTATTTTCTCAGTGGCACTGTTGAGTATCATTTCCTGCCAATCCACACACTTCTTTTTTGTTTGTTTGATTTTTAAGACAGGGTCTCATTATTTTGCCCAGGCTGGTCTCGAATTTCTGGCCTCTGGCGATTGTCCCGCCTCAGCATCCCAAGTAGCTGGCACTAAAGGTGCACTACTGCACCCAGATGCCACATATCCCTGCTCCCTGAGATAAAGAAACACCTATTTGCTTACAACCTATAGATCTCTTTTAAGTGCAACCAAACAAATACTTTTAAATACACTAATACTATTTCTTTCATATCCAGTGTGATCATAATAAAATAATAACTCACTTGTACTTCAGAACGGAACAGAGTTTTAAAAAAGAGTTCCTTGCTGAGTTTGTATTAAAGATAGAATCTCTAACATATAATCTCTCTCTCACACACACACATACACACAGACAGAAATACTGTAAAAAGACAGAATCAATGCAAAAAGAAATTTGGGAAATAGGATAGTTAAATTTTGACACAGAAAAGAGTGGGGTGCTGTCCAAAGGAGATTTCTATTTAAATTATCTGCAAATTTTTATGGAATCTGAAGAATGTTAAACTTCTAGGTGAATACATTAGGTGGTCTTTTAGAAAATTTAATAGAAATGTTTATAGAGAAGAAATCATAGTGAATAATGCATAGCAGTAAAAAAAATAAGTAGAACACTAAGACTCATATAATGTCATTTTTATAAATCAAATATATACAATTTACTTTGAATGTTGATTAATTATTAGTCTTCAGTGATAGAAAGAAACATGTAAGTTGTTCGTTGGATGGGACCATTTTATTTGCAATCAATCAAAGCCTTGTGTGTCCCCAGTCATGCTAATTTGTCTTTGTATCTGTGTTAATGTTTGTAATGCTCTATGGACTTGGATTAGGTGTCTTTCTAAGAGGCAGCAGAGTCTGATGGTTAGAGCTAGACAGCCTGGATTAGTATCCCAGTTCCATTACTAACTTAAATTCACCAAACCTCAGACTTCTTACAAGCAAAATGAGAATAATAACTTCCTCAAGTGGTTATTGTTTAAAGACTAAATAAAATATTGCATGTAAAGTGTTTTAACTTTAGTAATGTAGTAAATTCTTAGTAAATATGTGCTGTTATTATATATGTGATCTGGGGAAATGTTTTTGCCATGTTTTCTCAGATTCAATTACTTTGTTCTCTCATGTGCAAACTTTACTTTGATTTATTTAAAATTTCAGCATTTTAGATAAATACATTTTTAAAAGTCACAAAATTGCTTGATCAGAAAATATATTTTTGCAGCATCTCAGATGGAAAAAAATCCTGTAGTGCCAAATTAATATGGATACAGACACTTACGCGCCTTTGTCACTGTCTGAAAACAGAGATCCTTTCCAGGGTGTCAACGTGTGGGACGATTTGGTCCAGAACAGGCAGGGTTACTTATCTTTTTGAAGTCTTTGGCAGTACTTACTGGCTGAAACAAGGCACCAACAGGAATTAGTCTAGTCTAGTCCTGGAGCCCAGGCAAGATTGGATCCATGAAAAAATGTGAGTTTATGTAGAATGTTCTGGTTCACTCTGTTCAGATATTTATCAGGGAGTAGAATTACAGAAAAGACAGTGAGTCAGGAAAACTAATGTCTCTTCTCTCAGCAACCCTATATCACAATTTATTGCTATTGCTTAAAAATGGAAAAGAAGAAGAAAGAAAAAAATTATTTGCCTACTTTCTTTTCTATCTTCACAGACACAGTACCCATTGAGTTTCTTGCCACATTTTTTCCGTAAATGTCCCTTTCTGGTCGAAAATTCAGCCTGAATTGCAAAACCAGATTTGTATGATGTGTCTACTTGGTAAGAAAATGTTATATATCTGAGAATCTGTAGTAAGATGCCCTCTCTCATTTCTGTGATTATTAATAGTAATTTGTATCTTTTCTCCTTTTTTCTTGATTAGTCTGTTTAGAGGTAATATTCTTTGTCTGAAACCTATTTTGTGTAATATTAATGTAGTTACTCCAGTTCTCTTTTTATTAGTGCCGGCACGATATATCTTGTTCCTTCCTTTTACTTTAAATATATTTGTGCCTTTATATTTATACCTCAAAGAACCAGTGGTTTAATTGATTTTCACAATTGTTTTTCTGTTTCATTGCTTTCTGCTCAAATATTTATTATTTCCTTTTTTTTTGCTTTCCTTAGGTTCAATTTATCCTTCCTTTTTGTTTCTAAGGGTTGAAGCTTAGATAATTTAAATGAAAACTTTCTTCTTTTCTAATATATGTTTAATGCTATGCATTTCCTGCTTCAGTTCTACCCCACAAATTTTAGTATATTGTATTTTCATTGTCTTTTTTTTAAGAAAAAACTTTCTAATTTCTCTTGTGATACCTTCTTTTTCCCTTGGATTATTCAGATGTCTGAGAAATGTGTTTAGTTTTCAAATACCTGAGGATTTCTAGATAACATTCTGTTGCTGGTTTTTCGGTTTTGTTCCCTGTGATGACAGATCATATTTTGTGTGACTTTAATTCTTTTTAAATTTATGAAAATATATATTATAGCCTAGAATATGATGATAATAATAAATATTTTGCATGTACTTGAAAATAATGTACATTCTACTATTTGAGGGTGAAGTGTTCTATAAATGTCAGTTATGTGAAGTTGACCATGTTGTTCAAGATTTTTATGTAATTACTGAATTTTTAATCAACTTGCTTCATTAATTATTGAAAGGCATTAAAATCTTAGAGAGGAAAGAGACAAATCCACAGTTATAGTATATCTTATTCCTTTCATTAACATTAAACATACTTTAAATTATAATAATGGACTTTTCTTTTTCTTCTTTTAGTTCTATCAGATTTGCTTTGTTTTGAAACTTTATTATTGGGTTCATAAACATTAGAAACTATGTCCTTTTGATAAATTTACCTCTTTATCATTATGAGTTAACCCTGTTTATACCTGGTAATAGTCTTTGCTTCAAAACTTATTTGCTGTGATATTAGTATAGACTTATTTGCTGTGATATTAGTATAATCAATCCCATTTTTTTATTCGTGTTAGCATAGCATTTTTGTTCTCGTTTTACATATATGTGTGCCTTTACTTTTAACATTGGTTTCTGTAGACAGTATTCATTTTAGTCTTTCCTTATCTCATCCTAATTTAATGATTTCTACTTTTTAGTTGGAATGTTTAGACCATTTACATTTAATGTGATTATTGACTTAGATTTAAATCAACCGTATTTCATTTTGTTTTCTACTTGTCTCAACTATTTGTTTTCCTTTTCTTTGGCTACTTTTGGATTGAGTATTTTTTATAATTCCCTTTTGTTTCATGTATTTGCTTATTACTTTCTTTTTGTTCTTGTTGCTTAGTTTTATTTTTAGTTATTAACTTAGGATTTATAGTGCACATATTTAAGTTATCAACAGCTCCCTACAAATAATATTATACAATGTCACATGAAGTATAAAAATCTTACAATCTACTTTGTATTTCCTCCTCATAACTTTCTCCTCTGGTCATACATTTTACTTCTGAACGTGTAATAAACTCTATGATATTATATTTGTATTAAACTGCCAATCATCATTTAAAGACATTTTACAGACAAGAAAAATGTCTTACATGTTTATCTACATACATACTATTTCTTATGCTCTTTCTTTCATTGTGTCCAGATATGCCCCCAATATCATTTTCCATCTATCTGAAAAAATTTCTTTAACATTTCTTATAGTTTTGTTCTGCTGGTGCTGAAAATTTAAGCTTTTAAATGTCTGAAAAAGTCTTTAACCCTCATTTTTGAAAGATATTGTTATTAGGTATAAAATTCTAGGTTGACTTTTAAAGATGTCGTCACATTGTATTCTGGCTTGTGTTTCCATTGAGAAGTATTTGTCATCCCTATCCTCAAGCCTCTCTGTGTAATACATCTTTCTCTCTGGCTGCCCTATGCTGCCTGTTATACGGTGACTGAAAGTCACTGTTTGATAAATTTTATCCAGATTTTTACTTATTTAAGTCTGACGGTAAATCTGTTCCCTGTTTCCTCATCATGGCTGCCAAATCAATTCATATGATGTAAAGTTAGGTCAAGAATTGACTAATGTAATAAACTTGTCCTTTCTGTATTTAAATTTTAAATATCTCTGATCATGCTTTATGAATTTTTCTCCTAGAATTACTTTTATAAATTATTATCTATTTGTATATCTATGTCTATCTACAGTTTGTCATCTAACAATCATTTCACTAATTATCTATCTCTTTTTACAGCCTTAGGTGTTTATATGTAATATGATTGACTAATAAATCACAAAAAAATTAAAAGCAAAATTATTAAGTCTAATTAAGTTTTTTTTACTTTTTTTCCTAAATGTGAGAATACATGCCTTGTGTCTATCTAGCACCTAGTACATTTCATTATTATTTCTGTTGTTTTTACTGTTGCTGCTACTGTTTCCATTGTTACTTAAGCACCCTTTTTCATTTAGTAGCCACAGTCTCTAGCAATCAATAAGTTCACTAATAACAAACAGGTTTTAAAATATTCTATGAAACTTCTCATTAAATCATTCCTATGGTTAAGAATTTTATCATTATGTAAAGAAATCGGTAAATATGTTAAGTGTTTGTTTATGGACATAGTATTCTATGGCATTATAAAAATGTTTCATATATGTTCTTTTAGTTTCCGCAGAACAGTAATTGGTGAAGCAAAATATCACTAAATAAGTGTTTTCTTTTGTTCAGTATAGAAATAATTCTGCTTTTATAGACTTATATTATGAAATTTTTCATGTCAAAGTCCATCCATCACTCTCTTCTCTTCGCTCAAATGAGGAAAATGTACAATGCTAGGGTCTCCATATGTACCTAATAAATGCTAGTTGATTTATATATAAGTGAGTAAACACAACAGGCATATTTTGTTTCTATTTTTTAAACTGAAGTCCTCTAGGAAGCAGAATAGGACTCTGGTTTGCCCTGCCTAAACAAACACATCACAATTATAAATAATGTAATTGTCCTCAAAAACAACCAGAGAGAAAATCACATGTAAGGAAGCTATTTTAGAATCATAGATATAAAAATAACTGTGTCAGATTCTGTGTTTATGTATTATATGTATGTCTGTCTCTGTAAGTGCGTGTGTGTGTGTGTGTGTGTGTGTGTGTGTGTCAGAGAGAGAGAATAAATGGGAAACAGAGGAAGTAGGAGGGAGCAGAAAACAGGAAAAGAGACTGGACAAAGGCAATTTTTTTTTACTCAGAATATAAGAAAGCATTTATGAATGTAGTTTTTTTATTATAAATTTTATGCAAATACAAGCTGTTATTATTTCACCCACAGTTACCCACATTTTAAACATAGTTGAAATTATAATATGTGATTACTGAATCCCAGCTGAATGGTTTCTAAGAAACTGGGGGATGATCCCTGGAGGATGTCATTAGCTCATTGATTTCAAACTTTGATACTTTTTATCACAGTGCGCATTACATACCCACAATAACAATTCTGGGTTTTAATCCTAAATGGCTAAATCTTATGATAAAGATTTCTAAAACTTCCTCTAACAAAAGATTATTTTGATAACATTGCTATCTTTTATAACATAGATCTCTCTGCTTCCCGTATCTTTCCTATTACAAATCCAATCTTTGAACCTGAGTTTATTTTTAAAAGGTAAAAAAATCCATCTAAATATAAAGTAACTTTAATGCTTATTCTATTGTGGCCAAAAAAAAAATTTGTGATAGTGAAAGACAAAGTCCATTTAGGTTCAAGTTTTGGCTTGATTAGTTTTTCTTTGCTTCATACAGTAAGGTATACTAGGAAATGAGGTGGGAGGAGTTGAGGAGTTAGTCATTCGGTATAAGTGACTAAAAATTGCTTGTATCTCAAAGTTTTATAGTATTTAATTGCCACATGCCTGATTTGGTTGTCTTATGATAAGACATATACATACCTTAAAATTATTTTTAACACAAGTATTATTATAGAACTTTTCAGATGTTTCTGCCTGAATCAATTGGGTTTTAAGTTCTTTGTGGGAGAAACTATATCTTATACATTTTTTGTTAGCTCTAATAAAGATAGTTGAATATTTTATTTATAGTAGTGCTTAGTATATGTATATATATCATATTTTTAAAATGCTATCTTTTGGTATCTGCTATGTGTCAAAACTTATTCTACTTGTTTTCACATATGCACGTATCTCTTGTTCTATCAATTACTAATTTTCTTCCTTGTATTTTTTCTAATGTCCTGTCTCTGCCTTCTTTTTCTCCTATTTCTTTTTTAATAGAATTTATATTTAGAGCAATTTTACACTCAATAGCAAAATTGAGGAAAAAGTGTGGAATTCCCAAATATCCCCTTCCTCTACACATGCGCAGCCTACACATACTATCAACGTCGTGCATCAGAGTGGTACATTTCTTACACTAGCTAGACCTATAGTGACATATCATGACCCAAAGTCTGTAGTTTCCATTAGGGTTAGCTTTTGGTATTATACATTCTATAGGTTTGACAAACTCATAATACTGTGTATCAGCCATTATAGTATCACACAGAATAGTTTAACTGCCCTGAAAATCCTCTGGCTCCACTTATTCCTTCTTCCTTCCCACTCCCTAACCCCTGTCAATCACTGATCTTTTCACTGTCTCCATAGTTTTGACTTTTTGAGATTGTCACATAGTTGGGATCATACAGTACATAGCCCTTTCAGGTTGGCTTTTTTCACTTAGTAACATGCATTTGAGATTTCCCAATGTCTTTATATAGCTTGATATCTCATTTCTTTTTATCACTTAATAATGTCCCATTGTCTGGAGGTGCCACAGTTTAGCCATTCATCTGCTAAAGGACATCTCTGTTGCTTCTGAGTTTTGGTAATTATGAATAAAACTGCTATAATCCTACCTGGGCAGGTTTTTGTGTGGATGTAAGATTTTGACTCATTTAGATAAATACCAAAAAATGCAATTGCTGGCTTGTATGATAAGGATACGTTTAGTTTTGCAAGAAACTGCTTAACAGTCTTTCAAAGTGGCTGTTTTGCATTCCCACCCACAATAACTGTGAATTTTTGTTGCTCCACTTTCATAATAGCATTTAGTGTTGTCAGCGTTTTAAATTTTGATCATTCTAATAGGTGAGCAATAGTATTTTATTGTGATTTATATCTGTAATTCCCCAATGACATTTGATGTTGTGCATCCTTTAATATGCTCATTTGCCACCTGCATATCTTCTCTGGTGAGGTGTCTGTTCAGGTCTTTGCCTATGTTTTAATTTAATTATTTTCTTTTTTTTTCTAATTATTTTCTTATCGTTGAATTTTAAGAGTTCTTTGTAAATTTTGGATAACAGTCCCTTATTAAATATGTCTTTTTAAAATACTTTCTCCCAGTCAGTGACTCATCTCATTCTCTTGACAGTACCTTTTACAGAGCAAAAGTTTTCAATGTTAATAAAATCTAACTTATCAATTAATTTTTTCATAGATCGTGCTTCTGGTGTTGTAGATTAAAAAAAATCCTCACCAAATATTCAAGGTCACCTAAATTTTCGATTTTTCCCTATGTTATTTTCTAGGAGTTTCACAGTTTTGCATTTAACATTTAGGTTTATGACCCATTTTGAGTTAATTTTTGTGACGAATGTAGGGTCATTGTTTAGATTCTTTCTTTCTTTTTTTTTGCATGTAGCTATCCAATTGTTCTAGCACCATTTGTTGAAGACTCAGTATCTTTTTATATTAATACTTACAAACACACTCAAGTCTACCTTAGCTAATTAAAACACTTTGATTTGACCTGATAACTTTCTAAAACTCTAGCCAAAGTTATTAAGTGAGAGATTCGTGCTTTCAGCCTTCACTTCTGTACACTTTCTCATTATCCCCTGAAATCTGGCTCACAATCTCATCAATGTACTGAAATCACTCCTGGAAGATAAGAGTTATTCCGTTCTTCCTTAGGATTATTTTCATACATTCTGAGACATAGAGTTTTACTTTTCCCCAAGAGAGCCTATGCTCTTCATCTCCTTTTCTGTTTCTTCTTCCTCTCTTCCACTCCTAATCATGGAAGTTTCAAAAATGCCAGATTTGATTCCTTCTCTTATTTCTCTGTACTACATCTGTACTCCCCTGGGGTGGGTTGTCACGGCTTCACAGCTCATCCCAATAGCCACAGCCCTGCCTCTTGTCCTGTCCCACAGTTCCAGCTACAGTAGAACATATACCTCTGGATGACACCAAAATGTCGTACTTATTATAATGTATGTGGGAAAAAAATCATGTTTCTTCCATATAGTGTCTTCCTTTTCATTTCCTATTCTAATGCTTGACACGTCATTCTTGACTTTTCCTTTACCTCCAATTTGTCTGTTGCCAAAATCTTGCAAATCACACAGGTTTTATTTCCACAATGTGTCTTTTTCCTATCCCTCTGTCCCTCTATATACCTACCACTACAGTTCACTTATTCATTACATTTCATCAAGATAGTTGCAATAATTTTCAGCTGGTTTCCCACGATTGGTTTCAACTGCACTATTGCCAAACTAATTTTCCACAAAGTATAATTCAGATAACATCACATTCCTACTAAAAATTCTGTTATTGGAGCTTTCATCATTGCCCCAATGTACCACTTAAGCTCCTTGTTCAGGCAGACTGCCGGATGTTTCAAAAAATTTTGTATAAAATTATAATGAAGACAGGCAACAAATCTCAAATATAGAACTTAATAAAGATTTATGATGTGAAAATTTCTTTTAGGATGGATATAGCAACCCATTAAAACAAACAGACAAACAAAACAAATAAACTAAATCCTGTCCTTTGGGGAAAAATGCCAAGGTTTTCTTCTCCTCACTCTCCATTACTTATCAAGAAAATTGTTTGGACTGTCATGGCATATTTGCTTTCATTTACAGTGTAATCATCTTGTGATTTTTTTTTCCCAAAAATGTTTGACCACTGCATTGTAAATATAACTATAGATACTACTCTGAAATATAACAGAGGCTACATTTCTGTGTTGATCTGGATATCTGGCATCATTACATGGTCACATCCACTAATACAATTTTTAGGAACTATCACAACAAAGCCGAAATATTTGAAAATTTCTAAGAGAATAGATCTTAAATGTTATAACCACAAAGAAACGATAAGTATGTGAAATGATCAATATTAGTTCGCTTGATTTAACCATTTCGCGGTGTATACATATTACAAAACACCACGATATACACTATAAATATATACAATTTTACTTTATCAATTATATCTTAATTAAAAAAGCACAGAGAACAATGAAATAGAAAGCAAACATACAATAAAAATAACCTATGGAGCCAAAAGTTGGTTCTTTGAAAATGATAATAAAATTGCTGACAATATGGCAAGACTGATGTCCTGAATGTTGTTGGTGCCTCGCTCAGATGCCCTTGACTGGGTCTTTGTAGCCATTCCTCAGCTGCTATGAATATTGGTTCCTAATGGCTCATAACTGTCCTCTTACATGAGGAATTGTCCTTAGGTATGCCAGAGGCTCCTTGAATTGGAAGCTGTGTTTCTGTCTGCTAGGGCAGCCAGTAGCCAAATAACTAATTGACACTTTGTCTCAAGGTAGGACTACCTCTGTGGAACAATTTATTCTTCAAAGTTCCCCAGGATATCAGGCTAAAATTAGTTTCTCTAATTTGTAGCTAAGTCCATATCCTTGCTTAACTTTTCTATCTTCCCTTTCCTGCTCCAATTACCCCCTTACTACCTAAATGAATTAGTGTCTTAAGAAGCTACGGATCCAAATCTATTAATTAGCAATTTAAAGAAAAGTTTGAGAGTCAAGTGGCTTCCTTGACAGCATTTAAAGACAACTTTATCTTCTGCGACCAAAAGGCAGACAGAGCTGAAGACCAGGCACAGAACTTTATTATAAGAGTGGCAGAGACTCATAGAAGGCTGATGTATCAGTGAGACCAAGGAATCATATTTTTACTTTTAATCTATTTTAATGATTTTTAATTAATACATATTTATTTTTATTTTATCAGGTTATAATTGACATACAATAAACTGAATATTTAATGTGTGCAATTTGATAAGTTTGGACACATGTCTACATCAGTGAAACCATTACCATAATCACGATAGTGAACATATCTTCCATACTCCGCCAAGTTTTTTGTGTGTGTGCTCTCAGTAATTCCTTCCTCCTGTCCCTTCCTGGGATAAAAACAAACAAACAAACAAACAAAAACTCCACTTCTTTTGACTATAAAATTATCAAATTAGCAAGTATTTACTCATTTATAAGGTAAACTAGTCATTGGACATCTACAGTAGACATACTTTTTTTTTCTATTTCAAGGAGAAAAAAGAGAAGCCAAAATAGGAGAGAAGAATAATCATAGAAATCAAATAAGAAAAATATTTCTTAGATTGTGTATTATAGCAGTAGCCATGGATTGCTGGGAAATAGCATGAGAAGACTGGGTTATGGTGATTATTCCATAAAATAGACATAAGCTGGGGAAAGAAGGCCATTACCTCTTCCTGGGTATCAAAGAAAAACTCATTTCCCTAGGACTCATTCTGACTTCAGCATTCTATGTATTGTTGTGGTCAAAATTAGATACGTGTCTTTTGCTCAGGATAACTGACAGTTATTGTTGAGAAACATCTGTCATGATTTATTATCCATGCAATTCTCTTGCTGTATTTTAGAGCTACTAATGAGGAAGAAAACAATCAATTCCTGGACAAGTTTTTCTGCTCTCTTAACTTTTTGTGCTCTTCTTAAATCAACTACAACATAGCTAATTCCCATTAGGGATTTCCAATCAACAAGGCAAAAATTTTATGGACACGTGCCAGGTTAAGCTTTAAGGGTTTACAATAGTGAACACTGTTATGATAGCCATTTACATTCACACGGAATAGGCACTGAAGTGGGAATTGCATTTAATTTTTCATTATCTCGAGGAAAAGAAAACCGCAAAATGTCCCTTTTGTCTTGAAATCCTTCTGAGTACCTTGAAACAGTAGTAGCTTTTTTAACAATTATTTTTAAAAAACTGCTGTATCTTAGTGTGCATAGGTGACGTGGGGTTTGTTGTTTTCAGTGTCCTCGAGCAGTCATACTGTTAGACCTTAATCATTTGTGTTTACCATGCCTCGTCACAGTGTTAGGATATTTTTCCATCTGTGCCCCTAGGAATGTAATTTAAAATGTTATTGCACAAAGAAAGAGGATGAAAATCATAAAAGCCCCTCACCTTTTATTTTATTTAGCTTCAATTTTCAGACCTGAATTTTTATGTATTGGTTGTTATTAAATTTTAATCCTTGATCTTTCTCTTGTACAGTTAACGGGAAAGATAAGAAACAAATGTTACAGATAGGCTTGACCTTGAGTCTTTCCATAATGAGTTTATATCTACCTAAAATAGATACGATTTTTTTATTTTTTCATTTCAGCATATTACAGGGATACAAATGTTTAGAATACATATATTGCCTTTGCCCCACCGGAGTCAGAGCTTCAAGCATGTTCATCCTCCAGACAGTGTGCACAGCACCCATTAGGTGTCTATATACCCATCCCCTTCTGCCCCCCTCCCATGTGTCTGACACCCAGTGAATGCTATTACTGTATGTGCACTTAAGTGTTGATCAGTTAATACCAACTTGATGATGAATACATGTGGTGTTTGTTTTTCCATTCTCGTGATACTTAGTAGAATGGGCTCCAGCTCCATCCAGGATAATACAAGAGGTGCTAGATCACCATTGTTTTTTGTGGCTGAGTAGAACTCCATGGTATACAAAGTTCACATTTTATTAATCCACTCATGGATTGATGAGCACTTGGGTTGTTTCCACATCTTTGCAATTGTGAATTGTGCTGCTGTAAGCATTCTAGTGCAGATGTCTTTTTTATATAATGTCTTTTGTTCCTTTGGGTAGATGCCCAGTAATGGGATTGCTGGATCAAATGGTAGTTCTACTTGTATCTCTTTGAGGTATCTCCATATTACTTTTCACAGAGGTTGTACTAGTTTGCAGTCCCACCAGCAGCGTATGAGTATCCCTATCTCTCCATATCCATGCCAACATTTATTATTTTGGGACTTTGTGATAAAGGCCATTCTCACTGGAGATAAGTGATATCTCATCGTGGTTTTGATTTGCATTTTCCTGATGATTAGAGATGTTGAGCATTTTTTCATACGTTTGTTAGTCATTAGTCTTATCTTCTTTTGAAAAGTTTCTGTTCATGTCCTTTGCCCACTATTTGATAGGGTTGTTTGATTTTTTTCTTGCTGATTTTCCTGAATTCTATATAGATTCTAGTTATCAGCCCTTTATCAGATGTGTAACATGCGAATATT
>CAUYSK010039713.1:0-19128 GCA_963575035.1 Avahi laniger | reverse complement strand
ACAGACATTTACATTGTTTCCAAATCTTGTTTATTATGCATAATACTGTGATGAATATGGGAGTGCAAATATCTCTTCAAGATTCAGATTTCAATTCTTTAGGATAAATACCCAGAAGTGCAATTACTGGATCAAATATTTCTATATTTAATTTTTTGAGGAAACTCCATACTGTTTTTCATAGCAGCTGTACCATTTTATCTTATCTTATACCATATACAAAAATCAACTCAAAATGATTACAAACTTAAACTTAAGACTTGAAACTATAAAACTCCTAGAAGAAAAAAAGGAAAAAGATTTATGACATTGGTCTTGGCAGTGACTTCTTGGATACGACACCAAAATCACAGACAAGAAAAGCAAAAATGAGTAAGTGGGACCACATCAAACTAAAAACTTCTGCACAGCGAAGGAAACAATCAACAAAATGAAAAAAAAATGCAATCTACAAAATGGGAGGAAATATTATTTGCAAACCATATATCTGATAAGAGGTTAATATGCAAAATGTATAGGAAACTTCTCCAACTCAATAGCAAAAAGCAAAATGACTCAATTAGAAAATGGGCAAAAGACTTGAATAGATATTTCTCCAAAGAAGGCACAAATGGACAACAGGAATGTGATAAGATGCTCAATGTCACTAATTGACAGAGAAATGAAAATCAAAACCATAATGAAATTATCTCCTTATACCTGTTAGGATGACCATTATCAAAAAAAACAAAAAGAAGACACTGTGTTGGTAAGGATGTGGAGAAACTGGAACCTTGTACACTGCTGGTGGTAATTTAAAACAGTGCACGCTAGAGACTTTTAAACATTGGGAGCTTTCCTCAAAATAATTTTACTAGGAATGACAAGCAATTTAAAAGATGATAAGAATAAAGATCAGCTATTTTCCCAGTCCCTGGATGATTACTCAAAATGTCACAGGAATCAGGACCTTACCATTTATTTAAAAGTCAGTTTCTCACTCATTTCTTCTTTCAATCCACTGATACCTCATCAATTAGGTTGCTAGACACTATATCACCTCCATTGTTCACAGACAGGATAATTAAGAGATGTGACTAATTGCCCCAAACCCTCCCCCGTAATATACAGCAAAGCTGTGTCTTCTGATCCTCAGTTCTGTCTGGTAGCTAAACAGCCTTGGACACAGAGATTATTGTAGGGAAGGAAGGGGAGGAGGAGGGAAATGAGAAGTTAACATTTATCTAGCTATTGTGGTATGTTAGGCACTATGCTAAGTGCTTTATAAATAATGTTCTTATTTCATCTTCACAACAGATTAATGGAGACTATAAATATTATTCCATCTTAAAGATGAGAAACTGAGTCTCAGATCGCCCAGAGCTGCAAAGTTAGTAAATGATATAAGCAGAATTAAAGACTACTCTTTCCAATGCTAAAGCCTGTTTTTTGCCTGTTTCTGCTCATTCATTGCAAAACATGACTCATTTGGCAAGACTGTCACAAAACCTGGTTTAACCCAGTAAAGTAGGTTTGTATGTGGAAAAGGTAGAGGTTATAGGTAATTTTAACACATCAGTCAATGGAGTGTGATGCTGTCTCCCTGATTAGACACGTATAAATATCTGCTGCTAGAAAGGATTGTCGCCAAGGAGTAATGCGTAAAATGATTGCTGCTTGTAAAATGCCATCCTCTGTCCTACACAGGGGCTAGCATAATTTAGTTAGCTTTTTTTAGCCTTCCATGAGAAATATCAGGAAAAGTTGCATTACCCAGCAAAGATAAAAGGCACCAGAGGATTCACGATGTCTGTAAACATAAAATAAACCAATGTTACTCACTGCTGCCTCCACCAAATGGAACCTAAGAATAAATAAGACACTGATTCTCCGGGAGGGAGACCACAGATCTTGTTGTGAACACAAGGGGAAAACAGGCACCCTTCTGCTTCCCCTCTGGTGTCCTCTGTGTGGATTACTCTGGTCTCCTGGCCTATTCCATCCCCCTCTTGGGCCCCATCTCCTATCTAGCTATTCATCTTCTCTGAAGAGTGCCTGAAATTTTCTCAGACGAAAAATGGCTAAGTGGAAGGAATTATTTTCTCATCTTTCTTCATTACCTACTTCTACACAGGTACAGCTAGACATTTGAAGTTGATCTGCCAATCTCCCCCTCCCACCCCTTACTTGGCATCTCCCCTGTACCCTCCACACACACTCCATCCATGGACAGAAACCACGTTTGGTGTTTGTGTTATCAGTATAGTCATCATTTTTAGAATAACAACAATAACAGCTACCATTTATTAAGTGTCCAGAGTACAAAGGTGCTATGTAATTTTCAAAAAAAAAGCAGAGATGTTAACTAAATTGACCAAAGTCATGTTAGCAAGCACCAGTAGTGTTGGGTTTGAACCAAGCCCTGGCTGTGCCCACTCCCCAAGGACTGACTGACCCTTTTCTCTCTGCCACACAATCTCCTGTGATCCTAGCTACCAACGATGGAACACTAGCTGGGGGCCAGGCACTATAAAGGTTTCAGATGCCAGCTAGGACACAGTACCCAAAAGAAAGGACTGGACGATCTTCCACACCTGGAACAGAGCAGGTATTACTTCTCTTCCCATTTATAGATGTCAAAGAATTTACCCAGAGTCACAAAATTAATAAATGTCAGAATTAGGATTATAACTTGCATCTTTTGATATCTGGTACAAACCTATTTTTACTATTTTGTATAGTCCCTCACAGGCAGCCCAGGGACAACAGGAAGTTTGACAAGCTGGGGAAACCTCCTTGCCATTGGCCTAATCTAAATAAAGCCAGTAACAACAGAACGGATTGGATCTGCCCCAGTCCTATCACTCGATAGTCCTATCACAGTCCTTGTTGATGGAATTCCGGTGCCATGTTGAGCTGCCAGACAGATGGATTTGCCAGCTCCCCCATGGTTTTCCTATGCCTCTGGCCCAGGAAAGTGAGGAAAGAGAAGTCAAATCACTTTGGCTTTTCCCTCTTTCTGTTGTTATCAGCCATCTGGTCTTTCATCATCTAAAGCGACTGCCTCGCAAATACCCTCAACCTTGAACTCTTTTCTCTCAGCCATATTGGCACAACCTGCCCTGGATGAGCCACTTTCAAGTGTGCCCTGAACAGTGAACCGTGGCGAAGAGCAGCCTCAAGCTGGGGTTAATGCCTTCCCTTTAAGTCATGACTGCACACTTGTGCTGCCTGCTACCTGGCCTCCCCGCTGCTCTACCAGTAACTGCTTTTCTACTCTCCTGGATGACCGCTGCATGGGCTTGAATGTGGTGAGGACTGACTGATTCATTCATTCATTCACTTAGTTAGTTAGCTATTAGCCAACATCATACTTTAGAGAAAAAAAAGGAAATCACTTTATATTTAAGTCTTTATAGATTTTGAGAAAATAATTCTCAGGCCAAATCTGAAATGATAATTAATAATACTGCTATATATTAAAATTTTGGATTCTATACAATTTTTTAAAAAAACATGGACATAATGGAGGAATTGGTAAATTTAATTTATTTTAAAGTTATACTTTTTTATTTAAATTACTTTATGTAATATATGATTTTAAATATGTGTTTAACTAAATTAAATAATTTAAATAGACAAATTGGCCAAAAACATTTTTTGAGGGGAGTGGTTATTCTAAATGGAAAAACAGAAGTACCATCTTTTATTTAGAGTTGAGTTTTATCTGGGTTGCTTCACAGTCAGGCACCTTCTCCTACCTTCTCAGACTGCCCCTGGGCCCCACCTCCCTCTTCCTCTGCTTTAGTTTTCTCTGTTGCATTTGTCCTCATCAGACATTTTGTCTAGTTATTCGTATACTTGATTACTGATCTCCTTTGTTATGTTCACTGCTGTTTCCTACAGCCATGATCAATGACCATAATGTAGTAGGCATTCAATATATATTTGCATGAATTAATCTTAGTTAATGGTACCACCATAGCCCTGCCTGATCAAGTTAGCAGCTTCGGAAACCATCTTGAAGTAAGTCTCCCTTTTCTTCAGCTCCAAGCCCAATCCATCAACAAATTGAGTAGGTGCCACCTTCAAAATACATCTCAAAGACTTCTATGTTTCTCCAACTCCAGTGTCACCTTAATCCAAACCACTGCTATCTCTTGCCTGGACTATAACAGTGTCCTATTTTTTCTCCTTGACTCCACTCTTGTCCTCCCTAAAACCCATTTTCCATATAATAGCCAGAGAAGCTTCCCAAAATAACATGTACATCAGATCATATCATGCCTCTATTTAAAATCCTTTAATGGTTTTCTTTGCTCTCAGAATAAAGCTCAAAGTCCTCATCAGGGCCTCTGAGCTCCTGTGCCATATATTCTGCCTGCCACTCTGTCTCACCATCCCTTTCTCTCCCACTCACGGTGTTCCAGCCATATTGGCCTCATTCTATTCAGAGAATACAGCAGATCCTATCCCACCTCTAGGCCATTGGTCTAGCTGTTGCCTCTACCTGGATGCTTTGCTTCCAGCTCCCTGTACGGCTGGCACATTTGTATCCTTCAGGACTCAGTTCGATGACCACCACGTCCAAGGGGTCTTCCCTTCCCACCCTATTCAAAGTAGGTATGAGATTTCACCATCCAGTGTATTTCCTTCAGACCTCTCATCAGAATCTATAATTGTCTGGTTTAATTGATTGCCTGTTTATTATTAATATCTGTCTTACCCCTAGAATAGTAGCTGGCGAACGTTTTTTGTGTAAGGACCGGATGGTAAATATTTCAGGCTTTGCAGGCCAGCCTCTGTCAGAACTGCTAAACTCTGCCATTGTTTCCTAAAAGTAGCCGTAGACAATATGTAAACAAATAGATGTGGCTGTGTTCCAATAAAACTTTATTCATGGACAGTGAAATCCGAATTTGATATAGATTTCACATCACAGAATATTATTCTTTTTTTGTTTCTTCAAGTACTTAAAAATGGAAAAACCATTCTTAGTTCTTGGGAGACACAAAAACAGGAGGCAAGCCAGATTTGGCCTGTGAGCTATAGCTTTCTGAGCCCTGACACATAATATTAAGTATCAGGAAGGTAGGGACCCTGTTTGTTTTGTTTCATGCTATGTCTTCAGACCTAGACATTGCCTGACACATAGTAGCAGCTCAGAAAAATATTTGCTAAAAGAACTAATGGATTAATGAAAGAAGTGAGTGATTTCAAATGAAAGAAACCCTGTACAATTTAGCTAAACAGAAGGTCAGCTTCATGGGCAAGCGACCTGGGCAGTCACAGAGCCTGATGCAGTCAGAAGGACCCTATGCATACTTTAATGTCCTGCTGTCCCTGTCTTGAAATGGATAACACTTATTGAACAAGTTTTCATTTTGCACTGGGTCCCACAAATTATGCAGCCAGTCTTAAACTTATACTTGTATAATAATAAGCAGGTGAATAGCACTAATATCCCCAAACTCATGACAGCTGGATTGGGAACCCTTGTGTGCTGCTGGTATAGGGTAGAATCCATTTCCAAAAACTGACTCTGTCAGGAACTAGGCAGGAGACTCAATTTCCAAGCCCATGGTGGAGGGTGTAGGTGGGTCCTGGTTTAGGGGATAGAGGAAGTATGTCTGGACTTAGGTGTACAGGACTTTGGCAGGGGGAGGCAGTTGGACGCCTTACCTGAGTGCCTAACTTAGTTCTACGCCTCCTCAGACTGAGATAACGTAGGATATAAGATGTTATAATACATATTTACTCCTAGGCTTTCCTTTTCATATAAGTCTCCTGTTTCTGCTATGAATGATCCCAGAATGAGAGGTATTGTGCCTACCTCATGGGGTTATTGTGAGGCTCATTGAGATGATAGTAAAATAATAGCTACATAAGGCAATAATTGTAAAGCTAAGGTATGCTACCACTTTAGGACACTAATGTACTTTGCTAAGCATTTTGCATGCACTCTGTCACTTGATACAAATATTCACAGCAACAAAAGGGCAGGTCCAATTACACTTCCATATTCCCATTAACAAATATGAAGTTCAGAGAGGTTAGGTAACTTAATCTAGGTAACATAGCTTGAAGTGGTAGACCTGAAACACAAGCTTGTGTCTCTGATTCCAAATCTGTGTCCATGATAGGAATATCAATGATAAATCATGATGTTAATATGTAGAAGGTCTTATTGCTACTGCTGGGAGGGGGCAGACATGTCACTTTTCTGCTAATCACCCTATGGAAAGAATAATAAAGCATGGACTGAACAATCAGCAAGAGCTTCTGGAAGAAAAGCGTCATTAATGCTGTTATAGGGGATAAAGGTAGGCTCCCCCAGGAAAGGTTTGCATAAATAGCCCTGGAGCAACTAAGAGAGAGGAAAAGAATGCCATTCAATTAACTCCTAATTTGCTGTTGCCCTTTCTCCTCAACTCAGTCTCCTCCAGAATTTGCCAAGGGATCAGGCTGCTTAAGAACTAATTACAATGAATTCTACATGAGTGTGTAGACAGTCTTTTCCTTGAGGAACCTGGAGTTGTTGCCAGCCAAATAGTCCCAGGCAAAGTTGGCTTCCTTTAATAAAGGTTTTTCAGCCTCCCTTTAATCTTTACCAAGTAAAGCACGGTATGTCAAGGAGTAAGGTATCTTTATTATTTCTCTCAAAGTCAAGTTATCAAACCCTTTAGAAGTCCAGGAACAGGACAGAGGCTTGATTCTACAAGGAAGAATTGTGTTGTCTCTTCTATACCCTGGAATAAATTTTCTAGGACATCTGGGAAAACCTCCTTTAGCTCAGTGCTCCACTGTCAGAACCCGAAGTGCAGACTTATTCTCTCTTAAACCCTCTCCCTGTCCAATCAGGTTACCACAGGTTGCCACTTTCTCTGGCCAGCCTTGTGCCGGCTAATTCCCATCCCTCATCCTTTCCTCTTAGTGCCCTCTTATACCTTTTTTTTTCCCAAGGTCACCCCCACATTGCTACTTCCTCCCGACTCCCAAGCCTCACCAGGAAGCTGATCAAATGTGCATTGAACTCAACTGAGCTGAGTGGGTGAATGATGCAGCCAGAGGAACCCTAGGCTCACGATCCATTGATTTTATTGATCACTTTTGCCCTCTTCAGTTTAGAAATCTAGTACCATGACCAGAGCCTGTGTCTTGTCATCCCTTGAAAACATGCCATCTTTAAATTCTTCAATTGCAAAATTCCATTTACTAGACGTGACTCTCCAGCTTTGCTCAGTCATCTCTGAGGTTTTTGACTTGTAGTTGGTTTAGACTTACCCATTCCTGATCCAGTCTTGACCTGTCACGGGGAGCCTCCAATCCACCTGTGAATGACGTGAGCTGTGTTGCTCTGGAGCCAAGATTCTGCATGCCTGGGGACAAGTCTGGGGAGCTGGAAGTTTCCATTAAAGAGTCATGGCAGATTCAGTCAGCTAGTCAATCAGATTTTCCAATAATCTTTACTATTTGGGTCCTGTTCATACGTAAGAACACCTGCTTTCGTTTCTTCTTTTGGTATCAAAGATTCACCATGGGGCCTCAAGCAAGTCATTTGACCCTTATCAAGTGGTATATTGCCTCACTCATAAAAATGACTATTCTTTTGCACTAATATCAGCAGGATTAATTGAGAGCTCTGTGAAACCAAGATGCACAAGGCCTGGCATAGAGCAAGTACTCAATATGTTTTTGCTGGCCTGCCTGCCTCCCTTCTCCCTTCTTTTTCTCCCCTCCCATTTGAGGTCATCTTTTAAAATATAAATATCATCCTGATAGCTGTATGCATTAAGCTATTCACACATAATGTTATTTGAGCAGAGAAAGGAGGAGCCACAACAGGTTTCGTGAAAGAAATAGAGAAAAGAGAAATAATTAGGTTAAAGAAAGATCAAAAAGACTCGGAATACAATTTAGTGAATCATAACTCTGCTTAGAATACTGTTATCTAGAGACAAACCCAAAGGCCTGCACTCCCTGCCACCATCCTAAATCCTACAGGTGTGGCTGGCTCCCTATCAGGAATTAGGATTTGGCAAGTTGAACAGGTTGATGATTGGGTTACAATGCCAGGGATGGCATCTGACTCTTTTACTTGAAAAAACAAGATATTCTCTTTTCTGTTCTGTCTCTTCTTTTCAGGTAAAGCAAAGTGCTCCAAGGGGTTGAACACCAGAAGCAACCTTGTCACCTTTTCATTTTGTTCTTTGTTGTGTTTCCACAACACACCTCTCCTAGGACCATCCTCATAGCTACCTGTGCTTTAGGTCCTGGAAAAACTTCCTCTCTCCAGGTTTATTTCTCTTGTTCCTTTCCTCTGAGTGCTCTCGGTTTGTCTTTCCATTAGTAAATGATAAGATTTCCGATTTTAGTGTGATCTTATAATTAATAAAGATAGAAACCATGGTCTGCTTTGGTTTTGGGTAGTTCAACCTAGCTAGATAAGGAAGACTGAGTCTTCCCTGTATGCTAGCCTCTTTTGTTAAAGTTCAATTTCAAGATCTGGGACCAAATCCCTAATTAATAATTAATGTTGCCTTCACTTTCTTTTTCTCCTCTGTGCATGTATCTCCTTTAGAAACCTCTTGGAGGGATGGTTAAACCAAGGCAAGATTTGGATATTCTTGAGTCTTCTTTCTAAGTATCACTACGTTAACGCCACTTCAAAACGTCATTTTTGAATATCATTTTTATAATTTTACCTCAAATTTTATTCTTTATAGAAAATTCTAACATAAATCAATACTGTAAGTAGCCACATTTGCCAAATTACATTTATATTATTTATCCACAAAAATTTTATCACAAAAGAGAAAAAAATTATATAAAAGTAGATTTGCAACTTCTAGATAAAGAAGGCAGATTGAATACAGCATCTACTTTCCCTTCTAAAATCTCACTAAAATCACTGTAAAGAAAGAATGATACCAGAGGAGAAGAAATCATAAAATAAATATTTTTTATTTTATGTAAAATAAAAATTTAAAGAAAAATTTTCCCAAATTAGAGGACAGGAGTTTTCAGATTGAAGGAATTTATTGTTTATTCAGCTTGACAAATAAACATAAACCCACACTGAGTCACATCATTATGAAGTTCCCAATCATCAGGGAAAAGAAGAAAAAGATTCTCAAGCTTTTAAAGAGCAAAAAGTAGACCCCATGCAAAAAATCAGGAATCAGAATGACTTTAGATTTCTCAACAGCACACTCAAATATTAGAAGGCAGTAGATAAATACCTTCAAATTCTGAAAAAAATTATTTGCAACCTAAAATTCTGTAGCCAGCCAAATTTTCAATTAAGTTGGAAACTAGAATACAGACTATTTAAGGAATGTAAAGTCTCCAAAAAAAATTAGCATCATGAATTCCTTATCAGAAAGTTAATAGAGACTGTGCTCCATCCCAGAAAATAAAGAAGAAAGACTATAAATAGGGAGACATAGGATGGATATAGGAGAGAAGAAATACAACATAGGCAAGAAGGCTAAGAATGTTCTGGATTTATTACAAAGAGAAAACTCAGAATGGCAGCTGAATCCCAATCCTGGAGAGAAACCAGGCCAGATTGGAGCAGGTTAGGAGACACTGTCTTGGAAAGGCAAATTCCATAGAAAACTAAACATCTCTAAACAACTTGAGATTTAGACACTTGGCAAAGAGTTGAGAGTAGATAAGGAGCTAGTGTGTAGGGGAAAGAAAACAAAAATTAAAAAGGGCAAAATTATTAGCTTAAGGGAAAATAAAAGGTGTTAGGGAAATAATGTAGCAATACAAACATGTTTGTAAGAGACATGATCAGCTAAAAGAGAAGAAAGTGGTTGTCTCTGGGAAGAGATAAACGGACGCGAGAATTGTGTGATTTTATTTTCTTAAACAAAACTTGTAGAACTGGTTGACACTTAATGTGCATGTATAATAAATAAAAATAAAAGCCAAAACTTAAAATTTAAAATACACTGCATATATTTCAGTAAGATGCATTGTCCCAGAGTGGACAAGGAAAGCTGCAGGTATAGCTGTGGTGTCTTGATGAGCAATGTCCCCTCTGGTACTATCCTATTTGGTAACTGAAGGTCCCACCAGTTTACTAAGGGATATTTATGAAAGTTATTGGGAACTTCCAGTGGTAACTTAGACAGTATTTCAAGTATACATGAATCTTTAAAAATATGCACCCTTAATATTTGCAAAATCACTTTGATATGAAAAATAATAGAATATATTTTTATACATTTATAAATGCATAAAGTATGTATGGAAAAATACGTAAAATCTGGCATCAAAGTAGTCTCTTCCAGGGAGAGGAATTAGGAAGATCATGCATGGGAAGGAAGAGACTTCTTTTTCACTGTATATCATTTGTAACTAGATTCTCTTTAACCAGATTTATGAATGGCCTTTAAAATTTACTTAAAAATGTAAGTATAGGTGAAATTTTTAAAATGTAAACCAAAAATAAATCTAGTTAAATATATCAGTTCTCATCCACTCGGTAGGTACACTGACAGCTATGGTTCAGTAGAAACAGTACTAGGCTTAGAATAAGGAAGCATTTATCTCAGTCCTGATTTATAACTTACGGAACCATGAATAAGTACATATAATCTCTCTGACACTCAATTCTTCATAGATAAAATAAAAAATAATGTCAAAATGTTAGAAGAAATTAGATTGTTTGAAATAATTAATGATACTTATGAAAACACTTGGTAAATTCTACAGCACTTTAGAAATATAAGTGCAAGTTAAAGTTTAAATGTACAGTGTAAAGCACAAAGAAGCTTTTTAACATTCACCTTGCCAACCTGTTGTTTTAGCTAGAGTAAACTAATAGCAGAAAAATGTAGAGAAATATAGCCATACTTTCTTAATTTTAAAATTGCTACAAGCTAAAGCTCTACAAATATTGTCAACCCCACTGTGCTTTCCATACCAAGGGTGCCAAATATGACAAAGGCAATCCATGAAAAATTCATAAAACTGAGTTTCTCCTTCCTTCTGTCCTAATAATTTCAGCAACTATAAATAAGAAATTTCAAATAGGTAAACATTTCCAGAAATTTTTATGAAAACTGTTTGCCATTTGGCAGCCTCTAGATTATGCATTTGTTCATGAGATCATTATGGAAGATAATTTAATTTTGTTGTATCAATAAAGCACTTTTCCTATAGGTTATCCTCAGGATATGCAAATATACCTTTTATATTTTTTCATAAGGCTTATTTTTAAGGATTTTTTTAATTTTAATTTTTAAAAATTTCAAGATATTTAGGGGGTATAATCTTTTTTTTGTTACATGGATGAATTGTATAAGGGTGAAGTCAGGGCTTTTAACGTACACGTCACCAGAATCATGTGCATTGTTTCCAGTAAGTCATTTCTGATCCCTCACTCCCCTCCCAGCATCCCCTTTTCTTAGTTTCCAATGTCCCTTACACTTTTTTATGGCCATATATACCTGTCATTTAGCTCCCATTTATAAATGAGAACATGTGGTATTTGTTTTTCCATTTCCGAAATACTTTATTTTGTATGATGGTCTCCAGTTCCATCCAAGTTGCTGCAAAAGACATTATTTCATTCTATTTTATCTGATTTGATAGATGCAGTTGAGGGGAAGAGTCCCCCCCAAAAACAACTTACTCAAAAAAGCTGAAAAGTATATAAAAAGCACATAGGTATATAGGATCTGTGATGTGTAGCAGGGTCCAATATGAATAAGACTAAAAATGTAAATGTCCCTGTATTTTCCTTGAATGCAAGTGTCAGTTTATTGTTTACTCAGTAGGCACTGGTGATCCACTGAATACATTTATAATTCCAGATGTAGGATTATATATGCAGTTAAGAAGCATAATTTAAGAATAATCACACTTGAGGGAGCTCAATCTTAGTAACGTAAGCTCTGGAATTGTTTTTCCAAATGCCTACTCGACCTTTCACTTGAATGTTCATTGGCAGCTGAAATATAGCTTATCAAAAATTGAAATTATCGATTTCTAACTCCACCCCTCCCTGCATGAACTTCCCCAAGACTTTCCTACTGATTAATTGCAGTACCATTCGCTTAGTTCCTTAGGCTCAAAATCCAGTGATCATTTTCATTTCTCCCTTTCTCTCACATATACAAGCCAACCCCAACAGAAAGTCCTTTGAGCTCTCCCCTCAAGAAATATCCCCAACAATCATTTTCACCATCTCCATTCCTACTATCCTAGTAAAAGCCACCCTCATCTCTCTTGTGAAGTGTTGACCTCTCAAATGATCTCACCACTTCTCTTCTAAGAGTCTATGCCCCACACTGAGCCCGAGTGATCCTTCACAATTGTAAATCGGATCACATTACTTTTGTCCAAAGCCTTCCAATGGTTTTCCATCTGACTTAGAATAAAATGCGGCATCCTCACCATGGCCTACAAGCCTCTCACCATCTGGCCATCTTCAACCTCATTTGTTATTTCCCTCCACAATCATGCTGCTCTAGTTATATAGACCAGCATTTTCTGCTACTTCTGCCTGGAATACTCTTCCTGCAGATATCTCCATGACTGGATCCTTAACTTCATTCAGGTCTCTGTTCTAGTGTACCCTGGACAGACAGACAGATGCTGTGTGTACCCCAGATAGATGTTGGCACCCAAGAAACAAGGATCCCATCTCCATACTCTTACTCTGCTTTATTTTTGATAACACCATTACTGACATTATATAATTTACTATCTCTTATTTGTTTTCTGTCTTCCTCACTGAAGTTTGTTTAGTTGAGTTTGTTTTGTTTTCATTGCATCTCTTGGTTAGAACAGTGTCTGGGACAGAATGGTGTGTGATAAATACTTGTTGAATGAATGCAGAAATGAGTAAATGAGTGAGTCAAATGTATACTAAATTTGAATTCATGATACTTGGAACTCAGTATTATCTTTGCTGATACACGCTAATTTGAATTATGCACTCAGAAAACATCACTTATTCATTCTACAAACATTTACTTTGGTTATTGATCATCCCAACTAATGAAGAAAGATAAAAACAGCTAACAGTGTAGTGTGGTCAGAAAAGGCCTCTCTGATAAGATGACATTTGATAAGAAATATAAAAGATTAAACAGAAGAATGCCACAGGGAGGACAGAATTTTCCAGATAGGGCCTTTCCAAAATAATGGCATTAAGGTGGGAGTGTGCTTGAGGAAGACATAAAGATGCTGATCTGTGTTCCTACAGTTGCCTTAGTTCTCATGGTTTTCTGTCTTGTCCAGCTAGTTATGAATCTTTTTTATTATAACCATACCTATACTACAGAATTATATTTTGCATATTGACACTTGATTGTATGCTCTGTAGTTAACTATGTATCATATACCTACTTGTCACTATTACTTATCGTCCAGGATAATGTCAAGGAACACCAAGGGAAATTTTGCCTATAGATAATTTTTGTTTTAAGAGCTGACTTTTGGACCCAGCCTTTAGCTGTCACTCCAAAGTAATTACTGGGTAGCTGTGAGCATAATGCACATCGGCCCGAGACATCATAGCAATTCTTTTAAAGAGAGGGCTTTGGTTTTCTTTAACAACTTTGTTAAAAGCACTCCACGATCTCCCCCCTTGCAGCCCGGCAGTCAAGTGCATTTCTGCCTCCCTCCACGTGCTGGGAGGCGTCTGAAGGAAATTAGAAGTGGTGCAGAAATCTTTAGGGTATGCGAAATAGTTGGAAACAGTTTGGCACTTAATTAAAAGTCAATTATGACTCCTAAGAGCATCCAAATCTAACTGATAATGATAATAATTGCAATCTGAAGTGGGCGAGAAAGGCATGATAAGATTTTAGTTGTTTGGGTGAGTCGTAATTTTTAAGATGGAACTCTAAAATCAATAAAAAATTTACCTCTGTATATGGTGCCAGCCCCATTTCCCCTTCTCACTGTTTTGGAAAATAAAGACACCCACACAAATTTCTTATTGACTGAGATAAACTTCTCATGATCTTGGACAAATGTGGGGCGAATTCCAAGGATGGAGTCTCTAGGGTTAGCTTAGGTGGGTATAGCAAGATGCTTATGAGGCCAAAGCCACGGCTCTGGCTGGTCTGCAGCACTCCTCAGTAACACCGCTGTTGGTAAAGGTTAGCATTTATGACTTATTATTGCCACCTTTCCTCCTCAGCTGCTCCTATGGCCTCATCACAAAGAATTGTGTCTGCTAAGATCCTGCCTGTCCCTCATTGACACTTGTCAACTGTCTTCCACTCTTAGGTCCAGCTTTTGGGACGTTCAAGGTGACTGTTTGACAATCATTAAGCCAATCTGTGCTTGTATGGAAAGCTTTCATTCCTGCAGTCTTCCGCTTTCTTTTCCAGCTAATACACACGCTTAAAAAGTGACCTTCTAGAAATTACACACCTACATCATTTTTGTTTAGATTGAAGAAGTGACTCCCTTGAAGCCCAGCTCTTTTCATTTCACTCTCTGGCTAGTTAATTTCACCAAACTGTTCAGCCTGTCCTCTGGGGCTGCCCGTGTTCTGACTTCAAACTTTCTGTGTAAACACAGTCCCCAGCTTTCCCCTTTATCCACCGACAGGTAATAAAAATGTCGATGCCAGCCCACAGATATGTGTGTCTGGTTAGCACAGAGTCATAGAATTGTGTTTTTAACTGAATTTTAACCCCTAGACATGGGATATATACCCTTCTTTTGAACGTGGCAACTCCACTCCCTGCTGTCCTGTGTTGTGCTGCTTTTCTGCTGCCCTTAGAAGCTGCACCCCAGGGAATGGGGTTCCCTCCAGGGTTCCTTCTGTCAGACATCTCCACATGCCCAATTCCAACTCCCAGCTCCACTGCCACCTCCTCTCTGAAGCCTTCTTTGATACTCCCAGGAGAACTAAGTTCTCCCTTTTCTATCATCTGTAGAACCTTCTGTGTCTATCTGACGACACCCAACCCTTCTGTATGAGTTTCCTGTGGCTGTGGATACAAATTGCCACAAAAGAGGTGGCTTAAAACAATAGGAAATTACTCTATCTCAGTTCTTGAGGCCAGGAGTCCAAAATCAGTATCCCTAGATTGAAAACAAGGTGTCAGCAGGGCCACACTCACTGCAGAGGCTCTGAGGGGAGAGTGTATTCTTGCCTCTCGTGGCTTCTGGTGGCTGCCAGCATTCCTTGGCTTGTAGCCATGTGACACCAATCTCTGCCTCCGTGGTCCATTGCCTCCTCTCTTCTGTTTGTAATCTCCATCTGCTTCTCTCTAAACAAGATTGCATTTAGGGCCCGCCTGGATAATCCAGAATAGTCTCTCCATATCAAGATTAATCCCATCTCAAAGTCTTTGCATTTAAGATAACATTCACAGAGTTCAGTGATTAGGTCATAGACGATTCTTTGGGGGCCAGTATTTAGTCTTCCACACCTTTCCTACATACAACCCAGTCACTCATGCACTTGCTCAGATACACTATGGAGACTGGCAGCTACTTGAAGGCAAGATCATAGCCTAGTTCTTCCGAAGATTCCAGCCTTTCACTTTGCATCCTGTAGAGGGTGAATTCAGGGTTATTTAAAGTATATAACAACAGATTCTTCATGGGTATCAGCTAATCAGAACAGATGCTGGCTTCTGGATTGTGCCAGAGGTTAAGCCTTTAGCTGTGGGATTCTGCAGAAGGATTTGGTGTGTTGGGATACAGGGTCCCTGAGAAGGGCCTGGGGCTGTCAGAAGAGGGTGGGAACTCAGAAGGATCTGGGCAATGGCAAACAAGTAAGGAAGTAGTTGTACACTTTTACAACTGGGATGGTGGCATTGTATACACTGGGTCAGTATCAGCCTATAAAGAGACACGTATTTGTTGAATGGATGGATGGATGAATGAATGAATGAATAATAGAGTTGTTCTCATATAAAGAGGTTATAGGGGAGAGAGATTTTGGGATTTGGAGACATATGAT
This sequence comes from Avahi laniger, assembly GCA_963575035.1. Lineage (NCBI taxonomy): Eukaryota > Metazoa > Chordata > Mammalia > Primates > Indriidae > Avahi > Avahi laniger. Next base: position 3,197 of record CAUYSK010039713.1, on the reverse strand, counting down.
TGCTCTATCAGATAACCATGGAGGAGGTGACTACTTCCCCTGCAGATCACATGGTGGCCCACCCACAGTAATTTCTATGCTTTCTGGATTCATGGAGCCATCAGTTCTATCTGGCCAGGCCTAACATGCACACTTGTGGTCACAGGAAGGACAGCATAGAAGGAGTGGAGGGACCAATGTGAATCTCTCTAACTGCTGCTGGAAATCCACTTGACATGCATTATCCTGATGTATGATCCAGGAAAATGGCATAAAAAGAAGTGATTGCTCTCACACGCACGGCTGAGGGAAATGAAGCCCGAGTCAGTGAGTGACGGTAGCACACAATTAGGCCGCATCGCCTGGACAGACGAGATCATTGCAAATGCGCAAGCAGTAGAGTGAAAGGTCTAAAACAGCAGAATAACTGGAAGAAGCTTGGCAGAGTTCAAACAGCGAATAAATATAAACTGTTGAATAATGTTTCAAATGTTTTGATATCAGAACCGTTTTTAAAAAATGCCCAGAGTCAGACTGCAGAGTTAACTATGATCGACAGCATCAAAGAAAGACGTTCTTAAGATGCACTGTCATTCAAGGCGGGGAGGGCAAGCCCTTTGGTGTTACCAGAAAACCTTTTTGCAGCTCCATCTTTGGCTCTTCACCTCCTCTACCCATGCATTCATTGAGGTGAAAATGCGAATTCCATAAGCATGACTTGAGCACTGTCTCTTCACGTAGGTCTCTTTGCCACCACCTCGTCACTTCTCCCCTGGACTCCCAGAGTAGCTGGCTTACTGTAATCAGCTTACTGTAAACTCATCTCTTTCCATCCCATGTCACCCACAACTGAAAACTGCTGTTCTTCAGGAGCAGCTCCAAGCAATCTGTCATCAGCCAATCAGTTCAAAGGCCTTCAGGGACTAACCCCTCTCTGTGAGTTAATGAAACACGAATCCCTCATTTGGGCATTTAAGGCCATTTTTGCTAAATAGATCCTATGTTTTCTCTCTGCCATACTTTTTGATACATCTAGAAATCCTCCTTGTTGGCCTAAAGAAATTCCAACCATCCTTCAGTCTCCAAATGAACTAGCCCCTCCTTCAGGGAGCATTCCTGGCCCTTCCGTCTCTACTCCCAGTGACCTAGTGTAAAATCTCCTTCCTCTAAATAACCCTAGCATTTTGTTTTTATTTCTTTTGCTGAATTTAATCTTGCTCTCCCTTCCATTGGGCTATTTTTACAGCCCTTTTCTTCTTCCCTAGTCTGTGAGCTTCTCAAGAAACAAGACATGTTGTTGTTTTGTTCCTTCTGCCACCCCTATACCATCACTTTAGCCCCACTCTGCTCAGACCTGGTGCTCTGATCAGACCATGTGTGTTCACACAAACAAGCCACGAGACATAGAACTGATTGAAGGTAGGCCCTCGAAAAATGGAGCTCCTCAGAGCTCCTCCTTTTCATACATTGAACTCTTGAGAGCAGGAGCTGTGTCCTACTTACAGATCCTATATGCTTTCTTCTATCTCGCTGCCTGGCACATGGTAGGCATTCAGTCAGTGTAGGCTGAGTAGAGGAATAAATGAGTGAATGAATGAATGAATAAAAGGTGAGCAGGTAAATATGGAAAATACAGGTGGAGAGGTACCAGAAGAGAGCCCAGAGAGAGAGAAAGGGGGCTTGCAGCTATAAAGGAAAGGGGAATCCTCCAAAAATTAATTTCCTCTGCCTCATATTTTTTATGTTCCTTCCCCTGCTCATCAGAGAACTGATGGGAAAACTCCAGTGGTCCATCTAAGAAAGTGAGCCCTACTGGTTGGAGTTTACATAAAATGCCTGGATGGAGTTCTTTCAACGCAGTCAGCCTGCTGTGTCTGCAGAAATCCATGGCCTAGAGGGTTCAGGATCTCGCAGATGCTGCAGATGGTGCTTCTGGCCCCCACTGCAGCTCCTGCGCAGAGTCACACCATTCTTTCCCTGCTTGGCGTTCAGAGCTGAGGAGTGACAATGTCATACTGCAGGGACAAAGGGACAGAAAATAAACACCCGTGGGCGCTTGGTTGAATTTGAGGTACCCCATGTTGTCCAGGCTCACAGTTTTTTAAAAGATTAGATGGGGCAATACACACCAGGAAGGCCTAGGATCAGCGGGGGATGATAAGAGTGAAGGGTAGTTTGTTCTGTCTGTTACAGGGGATAATTAAGCTGACATAGTTCACAGTATGACATTCAAATGAAGTGCCTTCTGATTATATGCTTTTTTTTTAAATTGGAGTAACCACAAAATAATTTATAAACTGAAACCATGACTACACTCTGGAAACACTTGAAATATTAGTCAATAAATTAGGACACCACTCAGTCATGCTCACAACATCTCTGCAAGATAGGATGGAAGTGGCATACTGTCCATTTGGCACACAGAAAAACCGAGGCATGAGCGACGCGCCTATTTATTCACCAGCAAACTCCTGAGTACGAGTGCTGAGGGCTCATAGAGGCCTGGAAGACTCAGTTACCACACAGTCATTCAGAAAAGATTTATTGCCCATTGTGTTGGACACTTTTGTTGGTGCTGAAGATACAGTAATGAATAAAACAGGTGGAATTCCTGCCTTTATGGTGCTCATATACTGTTGGGTGAAATATATAAAACCCAAATAAGCAAATAAATACACAATCAATGTTAGGTAGCAATAAACCCAGTAAATAAAAATAAAGCATGATAAAGAATTAAAGAGTGATAGAGGAGGGATTTTAGGTATTAATAGGTAGTTAAACTTCAATAAACATGGAAACTCAAGGTGTGACAAGAAGCAGTACACAGGTGTCAGGGAATAGAACAGCCAGTGCTGGGGGTAAGAGGAGGGTGAGGCCACTGCAGTTTGCACTATTCAAGGGAGAACTCATCAGAGATGTGAACTAGACTTTGAAGTAGGGCACACACAGTGACTTAGAAGCTGGAGTGTAGAAAGTGTTATGTGGACAGTAACTAGAAAAATTTTCACAGTACAAACATCATGAGGTTAAAAAACCTGATCATTCTAATAAGCTTCTTTCTGGAATCCATTCAAGACGTTTACTTTAACACGTACACACACACAAGCTAATGCTACATGATGCCAAACCAATAGCTAAGATATGAAAGACAATGATTTAAATAAAAGAAGGAGTGTATAGGTCACTAAAACTTATTCCTGTTGTCTAACTGAAACTTT
>CAUYSK010039711.1:0-25181 GCA_963575035.1 Avahi laniger | reverse complement strand
CATAGAACATGGGTAATTGATAAATAATTATGGCTCTTATGACTCTTGTTTTTAACATCATCATTCCAAAAGCATAAAATTAAACTTTTTATAAGAGGGTGATTAATGGGTACAAAAATACAGTTAGATTGAAGGAATAAGTTCTAGTGTTTGATAGCACAATAGGTGGCTATAGCCAATCATAATTTATTGTATATTTCAAAATATCTGGAAGAGAAGATGTGGAATGCTCCCAATACAAAGAAATGATGGCCTTTCTGACTGGCGGCAGCCATCAGGTAAGCAAGATGGGTGCATACAAGTATATCCAGGAGCTATGGAGGAAGAAGCAGTCTGATGCAATGCGCTTTCTTCTGAGGGTCCGCTGCTGGCAATACAGCCAGCTCTCTGCATTCCACAGGGCTCCCCACCTCACCCAACCGGATAAAGCGCAAAGACTGGGTTACAAGGCCAAGCAAGGTTGTGTCATATATAGGATTCCTGTGCGCCATGGTGGCCTCAAACGCCCAGTTCCTAAGGGTGCAACCTATGGCAAGCCTGTCCATCATGGTGTTAACCAGCTAAAGTTTGCTCGAAATCTTCAGTCTGTTGCCGAGGAGTGAGCTGGACACCACTGTGGGGCTCTAAGAGTCATGAATTCTTACTGGGTTGGTGAAGATCCCACCTACAAATTTTTTGAGGTTATCCTCATTGATCCATTCCATAAAGCTATCAGAAGAAATCCTGACACCCAGTGGATCACCAAACCAGTCCACAAGCACAGGGAGATGTGTGGGCTGACATTTGCAGGCCGCAAGAGCCGTGGCCTTGGAAAGGGCCATAAGTTCCACCACACCATTGGTGATTCTCACTGTGCAGCTTGGAGAAGGCGCAATACTCTCCAGCTCCACAGTTACCACTAATACAAATAATGTTTGTAAAATTCATACCTAATAAACAATTTAGGATGGTCATTCTGCTTAAAGATGTTATTTGTCTGTTAAACTAGTCTGCAGATTGTTTCATGAATGCTTTGTCAAATTATGAAGTTAAAAGTGCAATAACATTTGAGGACTGTAAGTGATGGTGTATCTTGTTTCTAATAAGATAAAGCTTTTTTTGTCTTTGCTTTATCTTATTAGGGAGTTATATGTCAGTGTTTAAAACATGCTGTGTGGTACAATAGGTGTAAAATAAATTCTTTAAAAGAGGAATACTACAACTACCCTGTAGATTTGTTTGGTGCATGTGGTGAAACCTACAGCTTTCCTGGGATGATGGCAATGCTCTGCTGGTTTTTTTAACTGGGTTTTGTTTAGAAATTTATTGGGTGGGAGGAGGATGTCCTAACCCTATGTCGTGATCATGTATCGAAAAACGTGAGCTCATGTAGAGCCTACATCTTTACATTTAATACAGTGTTCCATTTGTTTCTGAAAGAAAAGTTTCCAAAATGCTACCATTTTTCAGAACTGAATAAACTTGTTGCAAGAGGCTTATCTTACAAATGAAAGAAATGAGGGTTAACCTAAAAAAAAAAAAAAAAGAATATTCAGTCAAATAATAGTGTTTAGAGTTCATTGTCAATTTATGGGTAAATGTCATTTTCTGGCTGTTGTCCTGTTAATAAACTAGCTATCTGACTTCCTATTAATTTTAATGGGAAATGAGTAAAGATACCGTGGATACCACAGTTACAATTCTATCCCACTATTGGTAAAACCAAGAAATATAACTTTATTATAGTCACATTTATGTAAAAAACTATTTTAAAGGTTTATATAAGGACATAGTAAAACTGGTGGGCAAAAGATAAGCTATTTAAAATAGCTTCAGTATATTTATAGGCATCTTGAATATAAAAAAGTATTAATAATGTTAATTCCAAGTTCTAGGTTCTTGGTAGTATTTATCTTTTAGTTTTCTAATTATGTCTAAACTCAATTTAAGAATAAAATTTATTAAATTGCAGAACTAACTAGTATTCGTTTAGTTTGCCCTATTTGAGAGTATAGAATGATCTCAAATCAGGTCATGAAATCCTCTATTTTTTTATTTAGCACTAAACCATTCATGGTAGTAAAAACTTACTTTAGTGTAGTGATAAACATCAGCAAGACCTTTTGACATTGTGTAATGTGGGAGATGAATTCAGCGTGGTTAAGAACAGAATTACACTTTTAGGAGAACTCTGGATAAAATTATGCTTGTAGGATGTTCTGTAGTCTCTGGAGAGGGACTTATGAGATCATTGTGGACCACTTAAGATGCTTAACCAATTTGTGGTTCCTTGTAATAAAATGTTGCCAAAACAGAGACTGCTATCAAGAATAATTATGTTGGCTTTAAATCATGAAACAAAACATCATAGTATTAAAATCAGATGATTGCATTAATAAGAATTAATGCTTGGTTTTGCTATTGTGGTGCTTCCAGTTTTTATCTTCCAATATTATGCTTATCAATCCATATGAATATTTTGATCCATGATAACACTGTCTTTCCAGTATTCATTTTGTAATTCTAGTCATGCCTGTGCCTGTCCATAGTGTTTTTCCTTTCTGGCTGAGTTACCTTGCACCTGACTATCTTCCACAAGTTGCTGCTTGTATATATTCACTTAATTCTCTAAATAGTCAATCATTTTAAATTTAATCTGACTTTTCGTGGTGTTAACTGTCCCACTCAACTTGATGTATGTAAATTTAATGAGCATGCTGTCTTGTAAAAATCCATATCCATGAATGAAAATATTGAGTCTAACGTTTGTAATTCAGTTGAAAAATTGTCCACTCTCTGGTTGCTATTCTCTGCTTGATTGCTCCTTAGTGCTTTAACTAATGCATGTATCTCCACTGGTATTAATACTACATCTTTCCCCGTCTCAGGTTTGCCAAAGACAATATGGAAAATATTTATTTTGTACCAATATTTTATCTAGTATGGAGTCAAGGTGCATAAACACAGTAGGAAACTGGTAACTTCCTGGTTTGTAGGAACTTCTGGCCCCATCCAAATCACAGGAAGAATCTTTTGGAATATCTTCTGCCTGCTTGCTTGACCTGGTTTCCAGGTCAGGGCTGCCACTTTTGCTAACTTGCACAAGGAGTATTGGGTGTTCTTATGCAAGTGAGCAAAAGATGTATCTTTGCATGCCTCCAGGTGGACACTGCACCACACAGAGTCACGCAGATTGGTGAGTGCAGTGGGGCTGAAGGGATCTCAGCCCCATTCGCTCCTTGATCAGGTGCTGCGTGGCAGGGCTGAATCGTACACTGACCCTGTTCTAGGTCACTGAGGTTTTGTATGGTTCTGTTAGTATTTCCTGAAAGAGTGATAGATTTTAGCTTGGTTGGCCCTGTGTCAATACCACTGCTTGAATATTTCTACTTCTGGAGCTACAACTCATTCCTGTCACTGTTCTCTGAAGATTCTTGAGAATCTTCTAGGAGTAGCAGTTGCTCAGTGTTCTAGGCTAGAGCTGTGAGTATTATCTCTAGCTCCAGTTCCATCTACCATAAAATTACCTGCATCTCATATGTTTGTCTTCAATTTATCCAACAAATATTTGAAAAGTGATCACTGTGGTCTATGTGATATGAAAGAGGCAGCAAGTATAGAAAAATTTATTTTAAAAGTTATCTGTGAGGGAGAAGGAGAAAGTCACATGTAAAGGAGAGCTAGAATTGAAGGAAGGCTCTTCTTTTTTTCCTTTGATTTTAATCCATTAAAGATTAACATGTTTATATACTGATACCCACTCGAGAAGAATTTAATAAAATATATTAGAACAGGACAATTGACGGGCAATGCCCTTTTTAGGAGGTGGGAGGAAAGAGGATCCCAAGCATAAATGAATGGGATTGTCTTTGAATTGATGCAGGGATCGTTAGGGAAAGAGATTATGTGAAAATAAATTGGTAAAACAGTAAATAGGAAATTGAATGATAGCTTTCTTTTCATAGAGGGCATTGAAATTTGCTGACTGAGAATGATAGGTGGAAGTGGTAGTTTCATAATTCCTGGAGAATAGCAAAAGTTTAAATTAAGTACCTTAGGGAATGTGAAAAGACGAGACCAGTAGGATTTCCCATAAATATTGTAGGAACTGGTGAATCAAAGAATTGGCCTGCACTGGAGAAAATGGAAGGGTCAAGAAACCGGTGGTCTGGGAGTAGGAACTGTGAAAAGATGGAAGATTGAGGTCAGAGATAAGGATCATGGAGATCTTGGAAATGTCTGAATTGGAGCAGTTTTTAGATAATGAGAATGTCCAAGTGTGGTCACAAGGACTGGGGCTCAGGATGGTAGAGAAGCCCAGTTTGCTGGTGGTGAGGAAGCCAAGGACACTCTGGGCCATTGTGGGTGATAGCAAGGCATTGAGTGTCAGATGAATCACCCCCAGGGATTGGCAATGTAAGTGTTCAGTCAGATAGTATTAGCCCCCAAGGAAATGGAATTTTAGATGATAATGGAGATAAATGATATGGAAATAGGAATGGGAAGTTAAGATAGACCAGAGTTCAAATCTAAGCTATAGGATGATGGTCAACTTAAAGAATTTTCCTAAACCTCAGCTCTCTGATCAATAAAGAGGGGATACCTCAAATGGTTATTAGTGAGGATTAAATAAATTATATTAAGTGTTTAGTACAGTGCTTGGCTCAAGAATTTAACCATTATTTAACATTACAGGACTATAAGGTGTCTTTGTGAAAAGGTTGTTGTAAGAATGGGTGAGAAGGTTCACAGAGCAGGTTTGGAATGAAAATGGGAGGAAATGTGAGCAACCTGAGAAGTTTGCATTTTGAATGGAATTTTTTTACTTGTGTATTACCTAATCCTTTCTCTCAGTAGCCTTGGATTTGTCTTGATTGTGGTTTCTTTACTCCCCGCTCCCCGCGCCAAGTTCCTGTCATCAATTCAGTGTATATTTGCTGTAACCAAGTACTCCACAAACCTATTTTTTAAATTTAGGTTTTATTTGGGGGTTCCTCGTCTTTCCTGACCTTGATCTTCTGAAAAATCCTGGTTAGTAATTTTGTAGAATGCTCTCAATTTGAGTTTGATCTTTTTTTTTTTTCCTCTTGTGATTAGCTTGAAGTATATTTTGGGCAGTATTCATAGATATGAATACCACAAAGATGATAAACCCTTCTTAGTATATCATACCAGGGGGCATGTGGTATCAGTATGTCCTATGATTGATGGTGTTAGCCTGGACCATTTTGTTAAAGTGGTGTCTGCTGGGTTTCTCTGCTATTTTTCCCTTTGTAATCAAACAAAACAGGATATTTGCAGTCTCAAAATATGTCCTTCATTCATTTTATTCTTTGGGTTATAATCTAATATTATTAATTGGTTTCTCAAATTTTTCCAGTTTGGCCATTTATAGCTCTTGCAGGTTGGCTTTTGTGTCCTTTTGATATCTTTTCTTTTTTCTTTCTTTTCGTTTCTTTCTTTTTATTTTTGGAGTACTTTTTCTTATTTTCTGGTATCAGATCAATTTGGTCTTTTTAACTCAGGTCTTTTTTGATGACCTACATATGTTCCTTTATATTGAATTAAAAAAAATTTTTTTTTCGCAGTATTTGTTCTCTGCAACTCTAAAATCTATTCCTAGTGCCAGTCAAACTAGCGTAGTAAACACAATGATTCGATTTAGGTATAGGTTTTAATTAGAAAGTAATCGACCAAAGGAAAATTATATTTTGATATTACAGCTCCTAATTTCCCCTGGCAGAACTGTGTCTAAATGTGTACAGACGGTCTCTTACTTACCACGGTTTGACTTAACAATTTTTCGACTTTAGAATGTTGAGAAAGTGAAACAGTCAGTAGAAACTGTACTTTGAATTTTGATCTTTTCCTAGGCTAGCTGCAATATGCTACTTTCTTGTGATGCTGGGTGGCAACAGCTAGCTGCCAGCTCCCAGTCAGCCAGGTAATCATGAGGGTAAACAACTGATACTCTACAATATACCATGTTGCCAGTGTTTTTTGGATATTGTGTTTTGTGTTTTCTCATCCCACCATGTCTACAGAATGCCCATCTGTGTATAATATTCAACACTTTATTATAAAATAGACTTTGTGTTAGATGATATTGCCCAATTGTAGGCTAATGTAAGTGTTCTGAACACTTACTAAATTTCAGGTAAGCTAGGCTAAGCTACTTATGTTTGATCGGTTAGGTGTATTAAATGCATTTTCAACTTAAGATTATTTTCAATTTATGATGGCTTTATTAGGCTGTAATCACATTGTAAGTTGAGCATGTGTATATGAAGGTAATGCTATAAATGAGGTAATTCATAAGGTATGATGCTAATGTATTAATAGAACTTTAACATTAGAAACAATAATAGGCTCCTCAGACACACTAAAGTTTTGATTTGGTGACTAATAATTTTTTTGAATCAGATATATTTGGCCCAAGAGCCAACTGATAAGATTTTTTCATATATCCACTGAAATTTCAGCCTCATTCAAATTACTCGTCATGACTTTTATAATTATGTCTTCTGTGTGTTTTCTGTTCAATATTTTATCTATAGTAGGTATTTAATGAACACATATATCAATATGTTGATATACTAAAGTAAACTACTATTTTAGGCTGTTTTAAAATCTATAGCTGTGGTATTATTTTGTGTCTATACAGTGTACCTAAATTTCAGAAATGAAGTACAACTGTTGGTAAAGCTTAAAAAAAAAAACACAGTGTAACCGTAATTTACAGAATAGTTGGATTCTTGTAAAATTCAATGTATGTTAAAACCATGAGATACAAAGTATTATGTAACAAGTTACATACTAATTCCATTTTACATTTTAATTCCATTGAGTTAGAGTCTAGGCTTAGATAATTATGATTCTTTCTCTCTCTGTTTTTTTCTTTTTTCTTTAGATATGTAACTCTGTGGGACACAAGATAGTTTTTGTTGTGTAAGACTGTGGAATGTATAGCATATCTTACTCCTGTAAATGCTGGCAGCATCACCTCAGTCATTGTAACAACCAAAATGCCTCCAGAAATTTCCCAGGATGCTTCCAGGTGTTTTTAAGCCACTGAGAATCACTAGCTTAGAGAAAAACATGAACTGAAACAAACCATTATTCGAATAGTAGATTGTTTCTAACTAGAATGGCAAGAATGACATTACTAATTACTACATTTTATTGGAGTGTCAAATGGAAAAGCTTCTAAGAACTTAAATATTTCTATCAAGATAAAATGAAGGGAATTTTGATTTTTAAGTGCTTGAAGAGTTTGGTAGCCAAAAACTGTGTCAGCTAAAGGCTTAAACTATGGTTATCTGATGACTGTAGCACCCTTATGAAACTCGGAAGAAATTGAACTTGCTCGGTTCCATTGGTAATCCAAAGTCCTGATTTTTATGGGTCCATTCTGAGTAGATATGTAGTTTATATATGTACTCGGAATGTATATAAACCACATATAAACCATATGTGGTTTATATACATTAAGGTGTCTTACTCTGCCTATCACAAAAACCCCTAGGACTAAGATCAGGAGAAATTCCATTTGAACTGCTCTTCTCCATCCGCCTTTTCTGTCTGACTGCAGGCTCCCTATCCTTTGCCAGAACAGCCTCTTATGTGAACAACTTAATTGATAGCAATTCTTATATTTATATGGACATACTTATATTTTTAGCCAAAATTAGGCCTGTAGCGAGATCTAGGATACTTAAACTCTTATTTTGGTTGGTGCTGTTGAGAAATGTTAGATTTTTAGGTGGCACCTGTTTTTATGAGTGTAGCTTTTATGTGAGTTAGAACATTCAATAAATAAACTGGTTAATGTTTTTAATAGGGATGGAGAAAAGACAAAACTGTAGAATGCTTTGTCTTTTGCTAGGATCAGTACTAGATATTTGATGATATGTGTTTATAGCTATCAGAATCTAGAAAATTGTTGGTTCATTTACTTTTTAATTTTTATGGTACATGGAGCAGCTCTTTCAAAGTGGTACAAGAAAGTATCACATACATCTGTTGTAAAAATAAATATATTGAAATTGTGAATCCTAATGACCTTATGAATGGCAGAAATTTGCAACTGTCTAATAACCTATAGTGATGTGAATATAATTTTACTAACCTGCTGTGAATTTAAAAAGTAAGTGTTTTACCTATTAAAATGATCTAGAATACTTTTTTCTCTGTCTCTCCAGCTCTTTTCTCTCCCTTCCTCCAGGCAGAACTACACGTAAATCATTCCAAAACAATTAATGCTGCTTTAGTCACAAATTATTGATTTTTCTCTTCATAGTGTATGTAGAATTGCTGCTCTACTTAGATTCTAAAATGAGGCGTTTTAATTGTGTTTTCCAGGAAGATATGAATTTAAATGAAGATAAAAAGACACCATTGCGGGAAAAGGACTTCAGTATCAAAAAAGAAATGGTGATGCAGTACATTAATACTGCTTCTAAGACAGTAAGTAAAACTGTCAAGTTGAAAAATACAGCTGAAACATGTTGTAGTATGGAAAACAATGCATTTGTCTAATGAAGTGCTTAAGTGTGTGTGCGACCGTAATCAGAGGGCTTTTGAATTTATAATTAAGGGCATGAGTATTATAATAAATTATTTAATTTAAAAATATTTCTCATCTTATAACTTCTAAACTACTTTTGTTTTTTTAGCCAGTTACATTGCTAAGAAACACTGTGGTGGGTCTACACTAGCACACTTTTCCTCATTACTGAATTAAGACGGTTATTGATTTCTAATGTTACTTAGAAACAGGGATAATATTCGTATTATAGAAAAGTGAGAATGATTTTATTCTAACTACCTAAATCACATACATAATAGTGGCTTAGAGGCATATCTTTAATGTGAGTTTCCCTATGGATAAAATTATCTTGTAACAAATTATAAATGTAGATATTGAAAGGAGCCTTAAGCCTCCACATGGCTGCCAATTTTCCAGGGGAACGTGAAATGTGTGGGTGGAAGTAATGACTAAATGTTTAAGAAACCATGACTGGCACACAGAATCAATTGCATTTATTTCATGGAACAACAAATGAGCTTGGCTAATAATATACAAATTGTGAATAAATGGATTGGATGAAGACTATAAAATGGAAGCCAACGAAGAAGCAATCAGTAGAACAACAGTAGAAAATAATTTTGGCTGAATTTAAAATGGAATTGGATTAGAAAAGTAGCTTAACACACTAGTTTTCATTGTATACTTTAACCTAAGGCCAGGTTAAAAGAACATAAGTTATTTATATTTTAACTCCATTTATCTACTAGACCAGTCAGTGACTCTGAGGTATTTCTTTTGGAAGAAAAACTCAAATGATGTTTAATTTTTAAACATGTCTCATGTTTTGGCAGCTTGATTTCAGGTCTGGAACTCACTGTGTGTACTGTGCTTTTTCTAGCTCCTTATATAGATGGACTCTGGATCCTGCTATTGTGACATCGATACTAATTGCTTTTGTCCATCAGTGATACTTAGATATCACAAATTGGCATTGGGTATTTAGGAATCAGAGCTCTGGTGTTTTCAATGTTTATTTATCCTCTGTTTGACCTTGGATGTCTTCTTTTACCTTTGTGATTCCTATTTTCCTCATCTATAAAATGGGAAGACCTACATCATGGACTTATTATCAGTATCAAATTGTTTATTGCACAATTAGAACATAACATTTTACAATGGATGGCTGCCTTCTGTAGTAGCAGTGGTGGTGGTAATAATTGTTTATTTTTCTTTGTGATTTGTTCATTATACCTTAATTAAAAATATAGGAAGAAGTATATTAGTGAAAATACAAATTTGCTATTTGTGAGTCCACATTTCTAAGACATTTGTTTGTTCATTCAACACATGTTTATTAAGTGCCTATATGTCTGGCAGTATTTTAGGCACTGACAATGGGGGCACCAAGATAGTTTATCACTGTGTCTTGTAGAGCAGCATTGGACACATAACAGAAACACACAAACTCATGTAGAGGAGGTGAAATGTGATGTGGGGAAAAAAAAAGCAGTTTTTTTTTGTCTTTGTAAATGTTCTGTATAATCAGTGACGACTACCTTGTTAGGGAGTTTTAAATCTAACAAGCATGAATTTATTTACTATAGTTACAAGAGACGCTACATCAGTTAGAACTGGTTTAGAGAACCTTGGCATAATAGTGCATTTTAATTCTTGAATTTGAGATAATAAATAGACTTTTAAGAGTCAAGCTAACGATTTCGAACTTTGTTATAGTGGCACTATTTGAGTTTGCGTTCACTAATTTTTAACTTTAATCATTTTGGACTAAGATTGGAATTTGTTTATCAGAATTAGGTAATTAAATTATCAGGATTGAAATAGATTAGTTATCTAAAGTGTGATTAAAGCATTGACTCATTTAATTAGTGTGTGGAGGATCGTGGCTGTTCCTAGGAAGGTTCTGAATAATTTGGCAGATGGTTAACATCGTGGAAAGTTCAAGCTGACCAGTCATTTATGTTTGTGCTGGAAGTAGAAACACATTTTATTAACTCCAGGGTACAGACTTTGTCATGCCACTTTATTTATGTCAATGGCTATTGAAAAAGTTACTCTGAGAAAAACAGAATAAAAATTCATAGATTGGTTGTTCTAGAGAGAATATGAAAAGAATAAAGGATAGAAAAGATATACTTTTATGACTTTAGGATTAGAATTTGCTTTGAGGTTCTCTTTTGTGTATAAACACTAATATTATGTTTTGGCAAGTAGTACTGATTCCTACAGTTTATGGTTTGAAAATGCTTTAGAAACATTATTCCTCAAAGTAGGCCTAAAGTAGGTAAGGTCGGTTTTTAGAATATTTAAAAAAAAAAAATGTCATCAATCAGACTAGGTTATTTTCAAGACCTTAGTAAGTTTGGGTTTAGGTGGCCAAAGAAAAAAAAACTGAATTTATGCAGTTAGGAAGGATTATTATAATTTTATTAAGAAAGTATCATATTTAGAGGCTGAAAATACCAGATATGCATTTTTTTTAAACTTTTTAGGGGAGTGGATATGTATGTGATCCAGGTTTGTGCAGTATGATCTAGTGGGCATATCTGCTAGGGGGATTCTGAGAAAGGTTTTTCTCCTTTATGAAAGGATCTTGTGCAGGATAGCCACTTTTTTTTGCCGTTGGATACAATTGTGAGAGGTTATGGGATGCTTGACATCATGGTGCTGCTGCTCTGGCTTAATGCAGTCCTGTCTCCAGACTCTTCATTATATGAGATGATGCATGTTCTTATTGAAGCTGCTTCAGGCTCTTTCTTTGCTGCTGTAAGCATCCTGGTATAGCATCCACATATGTTTTTGCCTATTTTGTATCTCTCTGATTCACTCTGGAAATTACTGTTTCCATTCAAAGGAACGTCTTAGGACCTTCCCCTCACCAGTATATGCTCACTCAGAGCATAGATGAGAGAGGTAGAACAAGGCCCTATGGTCATACCCTGGCAAATTACTCAACTCAGATGTTTAGTAGAAAGTTTATTGGAGAAAACATCTTTTGGAAAGAATCAAGACTTAATTTTTGTTTGATTACACAACTGGAGGGTGAGATTATGGTGCAGTTACTGTAAGGACCTTCAAGATAGGATGTGATATGAGAAGCAAAATGGAAGAGGATCCATAGTTCCCAAACAATACAAGAAGAACATTCTGGACTATAACAGAGTATGGTCTCTTAAGCCACAACTGTCTAAGGATTTTCACTATTTTATAAATAGAAGGGAATTAAAATTTAAATATACAAATCTATATACATGTCTTTAATATTAACACTTAACCTGACCTTGAGTATTGTTCTCATTCTTTATTGTGGTTTAATTATTTTTAATCCTTATCTTCTTTTAAAATGCTTTAAAGCACTCAGATATTGTTAAAAGATGATTTTTTGTAGTCAAGATTCTTGTGTTTGAGTGGACAAACCAAGCTCAGGAGATATATCCTAATAGAGTTGTTGCATTCACCTAGTTTCCTTTTTCCCCTTTTCTTTTTGAAATGAATGCATCATATCCTAGGTCTGTGATACCAGTGTTTATGTTGGTACTTATTTTCTTGTGTGCGCTTGAGTTGTATTCAGGGTGAGCTGTCTCTGGGTATATCTGGATAAAGTGATAAAGTCTCTCATAATGGGGGTGATGGCAGACCATGGATTAATTTATGCACAATTAAAGAATGTATTAAAAAGGGATTCCTGTTCAGAATAGGATTTAGATCACTAAGATACTTTTTCCCCCCTCTATCACAAAGGATTAGTAAAAATAAAAAGTACATTATACCTTTCCTATCTGTCAAGAGGAAGGAGTCTTCTATTATATTTGCTGTTCTGCTTTTAGGTTTCTTAAGGTAAGCTGTGGCAATAAAAACTAGAGAAGTTCTGAAAGGCCATACCCTGTATCCCTGAAAAGTGGAAGCAGACCCTTGAAAGGAGCAGAAGATGTTTGAAAGAGGAAAAGGCTCAGAGGGGGCAGAGGGAGTGAGGCAGGAGAATCAGGAAGGCCAAGTTTGAGAGACAGGAAAGGAGGACTAGAAAGATGACTGGTCGTCTGTGGGGAGGTGGGGTTTCTGGGAGATAGTGAGAGAAGTATAAAGAGATTTTGAGGGAAATTCTGTTTCATGCTATGTAGTATAACAGGTTTATTATATCTCTGAGAACCCCTCAGTAGAGATGAGCATTTGCTCATCAGTGCTTTAGTAGTTCTCTTTTCCCCCCAATTTATTTTTGTTTATCAAGATGATGCAACGGTCCAAACAGTTTACTTACATTCAGATTATAACTGGACTGTTACCTGTTAGCATTTTTTGGCTGTACCATTAGATGTGGATAAAATGTTTTAAAAATTTCTCTTTGAAATTTCTACTTCTAGTTACAAGCCCTTCTGGATACACTAGCTTGGAATCAGGTTGTTAAAGGCTGCCCAGCTCCCCTCATGTATGTGTCATTGACGTCTGTATTACAGCTGCAATAACATGCTTATTTTAGGTGGGCCGATATCTGACAAGGACAACCTAATCTCGTATTTATTTCTGAGAGTCTTAATTAGAACATCTACCCTTTGTTTTCTATTTATTTTTAGTTTCTTCCCTTTTGATTTTTTTCCAAGGGAAGAAACAGAACTCTTCTTTTATAAATGCTTCAACAAGTTCGGTAGCTCCCTCTGACTTTTTCAATTTTTTTCTTTTCTAGTCAAGCTGGTTTCTCAGTGAATGTGAGGGCTTTTCTGAGGCATTTATTGAAAAAGTTTGGGTAAAGTTTAACTTTGTTCTTTGAACCTTTCCTTAAGTATTGTTGTAGTTCTTGCCCAGACTTTTTAAATAAGAAAGTTAAATATCAAGTATTAAAGGACATAACTTCAAAAGGTACCATAGAAAGACTATAACAAAAGTTAATAGTCTTTTTTAATATTCAAAAGACTATAACAACAGTATGTTGAAATGACTGAGTCTAAATTGAGTTTATAAGTGTAGGACTATAGTTTCTGATGCATGTGTATATGTATATATTTGTGTGTATGTGTATATATATATTAATATATATGTATGTATAATATAGTACTTAAAAGTATTTTGAAAAGTCTTATCATGGTACTGTTGTTCCAGTTCTGCAGGGCATAATGTCTTCAAGTATGGAGGACATGGTATTCCATAATATCATCCTTCTAAGTATATCCTGATCAGAAAAGAACTATGTTTTGAAAAAATATTAGTCATATATTCAGATTTTTGTATACATTTGCCCCAATGTACTGTACTGTGGGTTCTACATCTGTGGATTCAACCAACTGTGGATTGAAAATATTTGGGAAAAAAATTGCATCTGTCCTGAATATCTACAGACTTTTTTTCTTGTCGTTACTTCCTAAACATTGTAATGTAACGATTATTTACATAGCATTTACATTGTATTAGGTACTATACAGGAGGATGTGACTAGATTATAAGCAAATACTATGTCATTTTATATCAGAGACTTGAGCATCCACAGATTCTGGTATCTGTGAGAGGTCCTGGAGCCAATCCCCCATAGAAACCAAGGGACAATTATATTTCTTCTAAATGAAAAATCTGGAATTGATTTTAGTTTTAGCATTAATTTGTTAATATTATAATATTAGTCAGGACATTTTAATACCTTTCAGTGTCTTTTTTTTCTTTCTCAGAATTGCAGTTTTAAATATTAATTTTGGAAAGCAATATTAGATACAAGTAAATCGTGTTTGTTTTATTTTCTCTCATTTTTTGTTGTTATTATTTAAAGAGGTTTATATTTTAACCACTAGAAACTTAGATGAACCACAGTTTCATCTATTATTTTTAAAGTTAAGATGGATTATGTTTTGGCTTGTATTTTAGGTTGGGGATTTGATAAAAGCTTCTCTATAATACAAAAGCTTAGTAAAAATCAGTGGTTGGTATTAAAAGTATCTAATAACAATGCCCTTGCTTTTGATACTTCATCTGTTTGTCCCCAGGTCTTGCTTGCTGGCTAGGAGAAAATTTCAGAGCCTCAGGGTGATGAACCAATTTCTCGTTAAGACTATTTCCTAATAATGTATCTGGCACTTTAATTTCCATTTGTGCCTATATAGGATAGGTTTTATTTATGCACAATTAAAATGCTCTTCCAACAGCACAGATTCTCCCTTATTCCTTATGAATTGTTTCTGGGCAGCCCTCGAGGTGTTTAATGTTCTCTACTATTACGGCATTGTGTTTTTGTTTAGGTAGGAAGAAACTGATCTTTTCTTTTTTTATATGAAGAGATTATATTAGGCTAAAATTAGAATTATATGTTTTGGTCTTTTAAAAATCTTATTGGTAGTTAAGATACCTTTTCTTTTATTATAGGATTTTTTTAAAGGATTCACCAGATATAGAAAAACTATAATTTACTGAGTTGGTTAATGATACTTATACCAATTATTGTCATTAGAGGTCTATCTGAGGTTGTTTTTTAACTTGGTTATTGAGTTGTTTCTTGGCCTAAGACATTTTTCTATGCTCATACTTACATTTTAGATTTTTATGAACATAATTAAACTTATCATGTCTGTTAACCATAAATGTAGTGATAACTTTGAAAGTGCCAGCAAGAAGAGGCATGTGATTATGATGAAGATTAAAGTGATGAGAAAATATCCATATATAAAGAAGCTTTTGAAAGAGGGAACACTTCTGAAGGAAAATGTGAAAAACTAAAAGTGCTATATACGTACACCTGTCTTTCAAAGAGCAAACAGGATATAGGTAATTGATGAAATGAGAAAAAAAAAAGTAGCCAGGAACAATAGCTCTCAGTCTTGATATCGAGTAGAATCACTTTGGCGTATTTAAATATCTCATTGTGCAGGCTCTTCTTTTTAATAGTTGCATAGACCAATTCCTGTGCATGAGACCCAGACGTCAGTATTGAGTGAAGCTCTACTGGTAATTTCAGTATGCAGCCAAGAATGAGAACTACTGGGCTATAGAAGATGGACCTCATCACCAGGTGCCTTTTAGCATAACATTAATTCAACAAGAGATTAGGAGTTGATAGAATTGAAAGGCCAAGTTGTCCTATTTACTAATGAAACTATTATTTAGCCACTGAGACTTCAAGGCTAGCTTGCCATGTGTACAACATCAAAATGAGTGTTCAAGTGGCATACATGCTGTAGCTACTAAGGAGTTCTCTATGGCACTTGGCCATGTGTAGAAATCATCAAGGGGAAGGTTAACTACTTTAACAGAGAAGAACCTACTGTGTTTAAGAAAAAGATGCCCAATAGAGCAGGTATCAGCAAGGAGGAAAAGAGTATGCCTGGTTTTAAAGCTTCAGTGAACTGATTCACTTTCCTAGTTGGTAGCGTTAAACGCTTAAGTTGTTTTGAACTTAAGGGATATTCTTTAAGTTCTTAGTTATTCTTAAAGGGAATAAATTCTACACATACTTAAAAAAAAATATTTAATGGATTAATCAGAAGGCATTTGTTCCCAATCTTATGGTTTCCCAATTTATTACCATTTCTTAACTGGTACAATATAGAGGTTTCCTCCATAACCCTGAAGAAAATAAATATGGTTGGTATAGGTTCTTATTGTCAATGTGATACAAAATTATTTTTAAATCCCTTCATTATCTATCAGAAAGCCTTCCAGAGTAGATTAAGTAAATTAGGGATATGTCTGGGTTTCACTGAGGTGTGTAAACAAAATAGTTTGAATATAAATTCAGACAATCTTAAGTTTTGACTATTCCTTGTGTGTTAACTGTTACATTAGATTTTATTTGTGGAATTTTTCTTGGAAAGTTATATTGCACTGTTTCAGTGAATTTAAAATCATTTTCTGGCATTATTTTTGTTAAGGATGACTTTGTTAAACTCTGTTGTTTAGTAGACATTAGTAGATATTTATTTGTTTTTTATTTACCTTAGGTCCGGAATATATCTTAGAGTATCTCCAAATGAGGAGATGTAAATGAGTGAAGGGTCCAGGGAGTATGTGACATCCCCACATTAATGCTGTAGGGTTTCAGATTTTTTTAAATCCTTTGTGAAATAAAACACAGTTATAGAAAACATTAAAAAACAAATGTATAGCTTAATGAATTATCATAAGGGGAACACCACCTGGATTAATTAACAGAACCTTGCCAGCCACCCCAAAAAACCCTCCAGCTACCTTGTCCCAGTCCCTTCAGATTTGTGTGTATTTTCTCCTAAAAGCAATCACTGTCTTGACTTTCATGGGAATCACTACCTTGAGTTTTTTTTTACCCACAAGAGCATCTTCAGATGCCATAGTTTATTCTTGCTTATATTTTAAAATTTGGAATATCTTCAAGTCTTTTCTAATCTTCAGGTTTCCCATCCATTCCTTTATTTTATCCTAGACTTTCTGGATTGTGCTGATTTGCATACTCATGGTAAAATTAACTTGTTTCTCTGTCCTCTGTATTTCCTGCAAAGTGGCAGCTAGATCTAGAGGCTTGATCGGACTCAGGTTTGTTCCCTTCAGCAAGACCGTAGGAAGTGTTATTTTCTTTCATCAGTAGGTATTTACATATTGTTTGCAATTAAAATTCTATAATTTCATTTTCATTCTTAGTTGAAATGTCTCTTTTATAAAGAGATATTTTCTCTCAAATACTGCTTGGTTACTTAGTGATAAAGGAAATTTAGGACAAATGCTTGATTCTTTCTCTTCATTGCCAGTTTTCAAGATATTGAATTGAGTCTCTATTGTCCTCTGGAGGTGACCACTCATTTTTAATATCATTAAGAATTTATGCATTATTACTGTTAGTGAAGCTCAGATTGTCCCATCTTTGGCTAATGGGATCTTATCTAGTTGGCCCCTAATCATTTTGGTCCAACCCTAATAGCTTTGGATTATTTCGCTTCTACCTGGTAATGTAAGATGATCCAGCTCCTTTTGTATATTTCCCATACTAGACGTCGAATCAGTCATTTCCTTTAGTGGGGAATGATATTTCAAGACTACAGTGTGGGGCCCAAGAATGCTTATTGCCCTTCTTGCTAGTGGGTTTGTTGCTATTTCTAGGCCTTTTTAGTGCAGAGATAGAAAAAGAAAAAAGTGTGTGTATTTAAAAAGTTTTTCTTTTGCATATGCTGTCTCCATCTATAATTGATGTTTTTGTTGTATTATATCTACATTGAGCATATAGCCATTACGTTCACTGTCTTCCTTCAGACCTCATTTTATTTATGAGTAACTGAATTTTAACGCTCACCACGAGTCCTTATGTTGATATTTCTTTAGACTTTTTGTTTGTTTGAAGTTTGGTCTTTAGTAGATTCCTCATAAGGGCTCATGAAAATAATATTCCTTGAATTTTGCATGTTGATTATAGTATATGCCCTTTATTGTTGAGAGTCAGTTTTGCTGGATATAAAACCTTTGGTTCATAGTTTTTTTCCTTGGGAACTTGAATAAATTATACTATTTTATTCTAGCAAAAAGCTTGAGAGCATTGCTGTGAAAAATTCCACTAATAACTGATTTTTATTCCTCATAGGTTATTGTCTCTTATCTGGATGTCTGAGTTGGGATTATCAAGTATACACTATGCTCTTTCATTGTGTACTTTTTAAATTTTTTTTTTTTTGGTTAAATTTCGCGGACATATTCTTTTTTTCAGGACTCTTATTATCTGTATGTTGGATTTTTATTTATCTTTAATATGCTACTTTCTCCCAAATTCTTTTCATCTTACTTTTCATTTCTTTTTGATTTTTAAAAATTTCATTTATTTCAGCCTGAGTTACTTATGACATTGTTTATCCTTGTGTTCCTTCTAGTTTTGTTTCTGAAATGATTTTTTTTATTTCTATTTTTTCCTTGAGTTTCCTTACTTCATTTCTGAGTTTATCTTACTCTGCCTTAAATATTTCTTCATGTCTTATATGTTCTCTTAATGTCTCTTAGCCCATTTTGAACTTGTAAGTTATAGTTTGATTTATGGGTTTGTCTTTGAGGTAGGTATCTTTCCTCTTTTGTAGAAATGTTCTGCTTAATTTTGATTTCACTCTTAGAACTTTGTCCCGAATGTAGGATCCTGTCCTGGAAAGGAACCTTGGTACCTCACCTCAGTGTAGACAGTTCATGGGACACAGACTGCTCTAGCCTCTACAGATCTTTTTTGGGCCTCATGTACTCACCCACAGGTGGAGTGGGCCAAACTCCTCCCAGTTTTAGCTGCTGTTCTTAAATAGACCTTCTGAGATGTACAGTGAATACCTCTGGACCATTTTGGGGTTCTCTTATTTTCGTGTTCATTAGATGCTCTGTTGCTTTCCCTCTGCATCTTGCCACACAAATGTTGCTACTCTGCAGGTATTGTGGCTGTTGGTTTTTCTCCAGCTGCCTGTATTTTGAGGATTGTGGAGAAGATACTTTGTTGTTCAATATTATTGGGTTTTTTGATTTTGCTATTATTTTGTCTCTTTCTGTGGTTATCCACGGAGTTTCCAAAACTGTACTCCTGTTGCCATCTGCCCAGATCCTACAGTCTTCTGGTTTTGAATTTCATATTCTTTTCTTTATTCAATGACAATTTATGTGTTTGGTTAAAAAACAATTCAGGATTATTAGCATCCCCCACCCTCAAGTTTTAGGGGAGAAAGGAGTGACATTTTTTTATGTAACTTTAACTGATAGCTCAAGGTTTTGGTGTTTATTTCATCTGTAAACTTTCATCAAACCTCTTAATGGCCCATGACCTACAAATAGATTTAAATAAAACACCAGTTTTAGGCTTAATTTCTATGCAATGCTTGTGCAGTGCTATCATCTCCTCATGTAGTTTCAATTAAGTTATGCAGGATGCATCTTTTCTCTGTATCCCATTGATAGTGGGAAAATTCAAACTGCCCTTTGCTACTATACCCCACCCCTGGAAAAATAGGTCTCATCTGCTTGTGTGTGTCTATAAATTAGTGAGTGTGTTAAATCTATCACAGCGTGAAATCACTTCAAATGCTGTGAAAGACTATCTTAAAGAATTTAAATTGATTGCAGATGTTAGTGCAATTAAGCAGGCCTGATGAGCTCAGAATCATGTTTCTCAGATTTGAATATGAATGCATTTAAAAAAATTATAGTGATGTACTCCATGTAAATGGAGTGCATAGACATCTGAGAGTTTTTATCACCTTCTGTTTTAAAAATGATGTATGATCCCTTGTGCAGATACTTGTATTACTTAGAATAAATGTGTATTATTTGAATTAAGTATATAGTTCCATGCCATCCTTGACCAACTAGAATTGACACTGAATGATTATTTACTTTGTTATTTCATTTGTCTGCCAATTAGTTTGCCTACCTTTTGTGCCTATAATTCATTTAAAATTTTTTCTATAGACAGAAAGTGTAATGTTATTTCATTCACATTTTTAAGAAGAAAAAAATGAGCATGAAAAATAAGCCAAATGAGTTGGCTTAGATTATAGAAGCATAGAACTGTGTTTTACTCATGAGGTCAGACCACTTGACTGGTAAAACTCTACCTACCTTAAGTTGCTTTTACTTTAAGCTGATGAAATATAAAAGAAAGTTTTCTAGTTATTAGTTTAAAATATAACATACTGGGTTGCAAATTAGAAAGTGAATTCTGAAATAAGACTCTCCCAAGATTAAGTAGAGTGTATGGTGTGTTCATTTTCAGTTTATTTCAAATTGATCTGTGTACATTAACTAATTAAACTCATCAATTTCTGTAACATTGTAAAATGTTATGGACATTAGGGCTTTATTATACATATAGTAGAAAGTACAAAAATGGTGAATAATTGTATTTAGATACTGTTTTAAATACTAAGAAAATCATTGAAGTCTTATTTGAAGTGTAGCAACATTAATGATTTTAAACAGGAGCAAAGAATG
The DNA here is from genome assembly GCA_963575035.1 of Avahi laniger. NCBI lineage: Eukaryota > Metazoa > Chordata > Mammalia > Primates > Indriidae > Avahi > Avahi laniger. Next base: position 4,771 of record CAUYSK010039711.1, on the reverse strand, counting down.
CATTATATTTTTCTAGATAGTAAAAATGAAAACCGTTCTACAATATTTTATAATAGTTTATTTTACTCATAATGGCAGACTGTATTTCGTTTCCAGGAGTCAAGAATCTAGCTTTGTTGCTTCCAGTTTTGTGATTTCAGAAAATTCATTATTACTCTCAGGACTTAGTTTAGTAAATTATATTATAAAATCTGGGAGTTTTAGTGTGGGAAAGTATGGAACAGAGGCAATGCTTAAAATACCTTAACAGTTCAAGTCCCAGCTTATTTCTTTTTTTTTTTTCCAAAATTATTATGGGGATACAGATGTTTTTGGTTACATGTATCAATTTTGTTATGCTCAAGTCAGAGTTACAAGTGTGCCCATCACCCAGATACAGTGTTCATTGTACCCATTAGGTAGGTTTTTGCCCATCCTCTCCTCCCCCTCCCCACTGCTTGATTTCCACTAAGTTTTATTTCCTTCTGGGCCACTTACCCCATTGATTTTTTTAAAAAGTTGATTATATGTCCCTGAGCCAATATAAGTTTGTTTATTATAAACATGCTCATTGTACTACTACCTCATGTTTGTTATATTCATTTTATGTATAATGAATATATTAATTACCAATTTTATATTAATTACCGATTAATATATATTAAATTGTTAAAATATACTTTATTTCATTATGTATGAGTCGAGAATGTAAGTAAAATAATGTATTAATATTTCATTAATGTTTTTATATTAACTCTAAAATTTTGCCTCATTTACAAATGAAATCAGTTTGGTTTCTTTTTTTATTTCATTTTTATCACATTTTGGCTATGCCAGATTCATGACATAAACTAATGAACATGCCTTTTTTCTACTCTGAAAGATGTTTACATTGCAGATTACTTGATGATTTGTTATTTTAAAGAACTGTAAACCTTTCTGGGCTTGGTGCCTTTTTAAAGGTAAACTTCTAACTTTAAAATATCTTTTATTAGTTTTCTTCTAAGAATTATACTCCAGTCTCCTCTTCTCCCAGTTTTAATTTTAAATTACCCATTGTAGTCTATCCCTTATAACTGAACCTACCACACCCACTCAGAAATGTTCTGAAGTTATGTGCAAACATGCAGTAACCATTGCATTTTTCCAAAGTTCCTGCTGACCTCCATCACACCCACTTCAACACTTTCTTGTTATTGCCTGTACTGGTTCTTCTATTTTTGTACCACCAACCAGCTGTTGTTCTCCCTTTAGCCACATTTAATTAAGAATTCAGTTTCAATTTGCTGTTTTGACTATTGAATTAGTGCTTGAGGGATCTCAGTAAGATATGACATGCTCTGGCTCTGCCTTTATGCCTTGCCCTTGGAAGAAAAAGACATAAAGATGTGTATAAAGGTCATGTGTCGTTCAGGCAAGATAAATCTGTAAAAGAATATTACCTTTGTGAAATCCATCATTGTCCACATGTGATGGGGATCTTGGAGGCTCACAAACTTGATTGGTCAACATGCGAAGACTCAGTGTGCATTTTATGAGCAGATATACTATCTAAGCTAATAGAGACTGATGTATAAAAATCCAAATGTCACTTTAGTAATGTATAATCAGAAATATTGCTCTTAACATTCTGTTAATACTATTCTCTTCTTTCCTCATAAGATAGTCTGTAGAGAAAGCTAAATGATAGTTGCTTGCTTGGTTTGTTGGATGATCCACTGTGGAGATAATGGAGCATATGTTTAGACTAAGATCCTGCTGTGTGTACTCATAGTGTCAGGTGCTTTTCCTTAATGTGACAGACTAGAAGCTTCATGAAGGCACAGAATACCTGTTGCATTGCAAACTAGATATTTGTGTCTATATATCTGGGCACTACCTTTCTTGGGGAGTCTTGGTGGAATTCTGTAGAACTTTGGATCTCTGGACATGTTTGCAGGTACCATGCAGACTGGCTCCTTCTCCAGCACATGCTCACTGTTCTTAGAGTAAAATTGATGAAGTCACACTTTTTATGGTACTTAAAATAAATTCGTTTTCTTTTGAGATCTCACTTGATGTTGGTAAAAATGTATAATCTCTTGGATCATTTTAATGGAAGGCCCATATTATCTCATATGTTGATCTTTCCTAATTTGATTATCTGAAGTTAACTGTAATTTAAGATTTGGGTGTATCTCATAGTTGGCAAAATGTATCTCCCCTAAAGTATACTTCTTGCCTGGTTATTTTTTAGAGGGGAATCAGACAGGTACTCGTGTTCTTATTTTATTTCCTTACTATTTAGATTTTATAGCTCACGATCTTTATATATTTTCAACTGCAATTTTTGAGAATTTTCTTAGGACACTAAAGTTGTTTAATCAAAATGATTAGAAATTCTAACATCTACTTGTTTAGTAATCAAGTAACATTCTAAGCATCATTCATTTATTCAGATACTCAAATTTAAAATTATTAAAATCAAAGCTACACCTTAAAAGGATGGAGCATCATTTAATGAAGCGATCGCTCACCAATGTGAAATAATTTCTTACTATCTTATTGCTTTGTCTGGTCTACTTAAGTGAAAAAGGTCTATGATTTCTAAATACTCTTCATATTAACAGTGCTGTAGAAGTAATGCTTTTTTTGGTAATATATGATCAGAATTCAAATATCATTTAAATGTAAAATATATAAATAAAAAATAGATGAGTGAATAGAATGGCTTTAAATAATTTTATTTAAGATTACTAACAAAACCTAAGCTAAGAATGTCACTAATGGGGAATGTGCTAAATAAAGGTATTTAAAATAAAACAATTTTAGCAGTTTTTTTCTTTCAGAAATGATACATTGTTGCAGAAAATTTAGAAAATAGAAGACATCATGAGAAAGAAAAAAAAATCCTACCAAAGACACAGCACTTAGCTAAAATATTAAGGTGGTTTTGATTTTTGAAAAAGCCTAAAAAGGAATATTTCAATAGTAAAACTAGGTTTCTATAGCAGAAAAATTAATTAGGACTTTTTCTATTGTGTCAGAGTTTTGGCAGAAGCCCAAAGACTGAGGATAACAGGTGCCAGAGCAATGCAGCCATGAGAAGAGCCTGTGAAACTGACTGTGCTACCATTAGGCTATCATCTACTTTAAAACTCTATAAGAATAGGTTCACAATTATTTAAGAAATGGAAGATAGAAGGGCTTTCTTTGGAGAGAGAAGTATCAGAATTCTGTGGCAGCATTTTAAAACCCCTTGTGAGGGACTGGAGACAAATGGGTGGGCATTTGATTGATTGAACCAGAAGTTGATGTGTATCCCTTCCAGTTTGGGGACACAGGGATTAGAACTTTATTCTATTTGCAGATGGCAGCTTCTGAAGGCAAGAGGCTGCTTGAGCTGCTTTTATGGTAGAGCAAGGAAAAAGGATTAGACCCATGGTTGGAATAACTGGACTTGCACCAAAACATTGGCTAGATGTGGACCTTTCAGAAGGGCTTGACTTTGAATTGTTTTGGAGTTTTATCCTGGGGGACCACCTGCATGTGTGGTGACCCTAACAGAGTCTATATAGGCTGGACTGCTAATTCTTCAGCAAGGAACTCTCTGAGTAACCCTTATAAGCATTCCATGGAAGACGTAGTCAGCACTTGGATATCGGTCACATCCAGAGGACAGTGGCACCGGGTATAATAGTGGTACCTGATTACAGCAGTTTTTTGCATCTTACTTCCCCAATCCCCCCATCTTTGAAGGTGCCAGAGGAAACCTGATGAGATGGCATGGTAGAAATGAGAAACAAGGTGGGAAAATAGTGAAGATCTGAAGCCCTGTTCCTCACTATAAATTTCTTAGTCTGAAATTTTGGACACATTGAGGAATGGAAGAAACTTTAAATTAGTTAAGGTTGAGGTAATATTAGACCTGTCTCTTCAGAAAGAAAAACTTACTTTCCCATACTAGGCTAGATAGTTATGTGAAAGTTAGAATATCATTCTGAGATGATATTACTTAAAATAGTCTTGGAGTGAGAGAGTGTTATTAAGTAGGTTTAAATCCAGATGTTATAAAGGAAAAGATGGGTACCTTTGCTAATACAACAGTTAAAAACTTTTGAATAGGTAGTATAGGGGAGAGAGCGAGGTAGTAAACAAACTTAGAAATAAAAAACTAAAAATATTTGCTATGTATCAATAATGTTTAAAGAACACCTACAAATCATTAAGAAAAAGATGAATAACCTAATAGGAATAAATTTAGTTAATGTGTATAGGCAATTTACCCAAGAAGAATTTCAAATGGCATACAGCCATTTTAAAAGCTGTTTAATCTCAATATGTAAATTAAAACTACTGTGTCTGTCAAAATAGAAAAACTAAAAAAAGATTATTGACAGTAAATGTTTAGTGAAGGTGTAGAAATATATATCAATGCAACCTTTTGGGAGTGTAATTTGGCAGTGTCTATCGAAGTAAAAACTTGTATACCCTCCTGATGTAACAGTCTGTTATTTATTTATTTTTTTTTTTGAGACAGAGTCTCACTATGTTGCCTGGGGCGAGTGCCGTGGCGTCATCCTAGCTCACAGCAAACTCAGACTCCTGGGCTCAAGCCATCCTCCTGCCTCAGCCTCCCGAGTAGCTGGGACTACCGGCATGTGCCACCATGTCCAGCTAATTTTTTTTTCTATATATTTTTAGCTGTCCAATTAATTTCTTTCTATTATTAGTAGAGACGGAGTCTCGCTCTTGCTCAGGCTGGTCTCGAACTCCTGAGCTCAAACAATCTGCCCGCCTCAGCCTCCCAGAG
>CAUYSK010039708.1:0-15693 GCA_963575035.1 Avahi laniger | reverse complement strand
TCAGAGAGTTAAAAATAGAAATACCATTTGATCCAGCAATATCACTATTAGGCATCTACCCAAAAGAGCACAAAACATTCTATGATAAAGACATCTGCACCTGAATGTTTTTGGCAGCACAGCTCACTATTGCAAGGATGTAGAAACAACACAAGTACTCGTCAATCCATGAATGGATTATTAAAATTTGGTATATGTATACAATGGAATATTACTAAATCATAAGAAATGACAGTGATCTAGCACCTCTTATACTTTCCTGGATTAAACTTGAGCCCATTATCCAAAGTGAGGCACCACAAGAGTGGAAGAATGAGCTCCACTTGTACTCACCATCAAATTGGTACTAACTGATGAACACTAGGGTGCTCACATGGCAGTAATACTCTCCAGGGATTAGCGGGTTGAGGGTTTAACCCACAACTAAAGGACATGGGGAGCATTGTAGTGGGGAAGGACATGCCTCTAACCCTCGCTTGAGTGAGGCAAAGACATAAAGTGTAACCATAATGTTTGTACCCTCATAATACCCTGAAATAATAAAAAAAAAAGATAAGGAAACCACCATATATCCCATATCTTTAAGCTGAGACATTTCAACCAAAACAGGAAAAGAAAAAAAAAAATCAAGATCACCTTTGAGCAAATTACTCACTGAGCAAGTACCAAGAATGAAGATTTTTAAGAGTATAAAATTATTAAATTTGTGCAGGTGTAATTCGCTTTACATAACATTTGTGTTCCTGATTTAGTGAGTGAAAATTAAATATTTATACATTGTCCAATTTAAATTGACTTGAGGGTGATGTGAGAACAAGAAATTTCCTAGTAAAGACTCCTGTGAAAAATTTTTTTTAAAAAAAGAAAATAATAAATCAGTAATAAATATCAGAGTGGAAACCAATGAAATATAAAACAAAACAATCTAAGCCCAGTGAAACCGAAAACTGTTTCTTTGTTAAGATCAACAGTATTGATAAACGTCTGCCCAGATTGAGCACACACCCGTATTCCTTTAACTGTTAATTAAAACCCCAATGAGGTGAAAGGGAAGTCACTTTTTTGAATGATTAATATTAAAAAGACAACCATAGTAAGTATTAGTAATAAAATGAAGAAACTAAAATCGTCCTACACAGGTGTGGCAATGTAATATGGTAAAACCACCTGGGAAAACAAGTGATTTTCCTTGTTCTAGTAGGCAGATAGTGAGGGATTCCGGGACTCCTAGGGACAAAAGTGGGTGCTGTTGCCCCATCTAGGTCCTGTCCCACCCTAATCCTGTCTCTGGCAACTGCCATATCTGGGGGAGGAGGGACTACCCTATGAATCTGCCAATCAGAACTTGGTACACCAGCTGCAAAATATGCAGAGGGCTCTCTAGCCCAGGGGCCAAGCCACATAGGTACCATAGAGTCTGGAAATTGACCCAGAGCAGGCTGCATGTAAAGCTAAAACTCATGTCATGTGACTCCCAACTGTCCAATCAAAGTGGTTCCATGGTGACCTCTGAGCCACTAGGGAGGTCCCAATCTAGTACTATAAAACAAGTTGCAGACCATAACCAAAATCTCTTTTTCCTGTGGGAGCAAGGGGTCCCATCATCATCTGTGGTGTAAGTCTAGTGCTCTATAAACCTATATCTTGCTCTTGGCCTGCAATCCTATTGTAATCCTATCTCGCTCCCCCTCAATGAATTTCACCTCATGCTTGCCTTACTTTGGTACTTCTGGTCATTCTTAGACTATGGGCATGCCAAGAACTGACATTTTCAGACTAAAACCTGACAGTTCTTAAAAAATTAAATGTACACCAACCATATGCTCCAGCCGTGGATCTGTTTATTATTTTAATTGTGGTGACAGATTCACATTTGTATATATACAAAAATCCTCATTAAATTATACACTTTAAATATGCAGTTTGTTGTATGTCAATATACTTTAATAAAGCTGTTTCAAAATTATTTTATATGACAGTACACAAAAGGATTTAATGGATTTCCCTGTCTCTTCAAACCTGTTCTTATTAAGATCAGAAATTATTACTGTAATATTCAAAAAGGATTTTTTTACAGAGTTCACCACAGTGGAGGTTTATATAACTTCATATTTATAAAATTAATTAATTTAGTTTTAAGAATGCTGCTTTATCATTATTATCTATTAAACTTCAACCACGTGTGATGAGACCAACATCTAAGGGGTCTATTACATTTCTTGAGTGTCAGGTTGGCAGGCTGCTCTCGGTTCTTAGTGTGCACTTGGCTGAAGAATGACCAGACACACCAAAATCAAGACAAGTGCCAAACGAAGTCTACTGAGGAAAAGCAGAATAGGTTTACAGAGCAAGATATGTTCACAACAGAAGACAAACAGGCCTTGTGTTGTAACAAGAGGCTCTGGTTATGGTCTGGGGTCCTGTTTTATGCTGTTTGGATTGGGCCCCCTGGTGGTTCAGACATCAACATTGAACCACTTCGATGGGTAGGTAACTACACGATAACTAGCCTTAGGTTACTCTGAGTCACCTTCCGGATCCTGCTGTACCTGGGCTGCTGCACCCGACCCGGCCCCCATGGCTCGGGAGTTCCCTGCATGCTTTTGCAGATTGGCAAGGTGACGGCCGGGGTGCCCACCTTTGTCCCTAGGAGAGCTGGAGAGAGCACTCACTATCTGCTTAATACAGGAGCGGCAGTGACTGCTGTTCTTCCAGATTACCTTTTCAAAGTTTGTATTACAAATATCCTTGGTATAGATTGTCTCTCCCTCCAGAGCAAAGGACAAGTATGCTGATTGTACAATATAATAAAGATTAGGACAGAGGATAGATGTGCCCATTTTAAAAAATGTAGTTTCCATGAATTCAGAGGTCCTGTCCTATAATGCATCGCACTGTCTATACTTGCTTACTGGTTTCTCTATGCCACTGAGAAGTTACATTTGAATAACCATCAGAAAAAAAAAAGATATTTTGGCTACAACTACACAGTTTGAGTAACAATCTGTCCTTTGTCTCTGCTTGAGCAGTCTTGTTTCTTCTACCAGCATCCCTGAGATTGTTGCAAGCTACATGTTAATTCATAAGTAGGGTAAGATCTTTGACATTTAGCTGTTCTTAACATCATTAAACTTGTATGAAAAGCCAAAAATATGTGGATTAATTTACTGAAAGAAGGTTATGGTTTTAAAAACTAAAATATATATTAAAAAAAAATTTTAAGAGATAGTGTCTTACTCTGTCGTCCAGGCTGAAGTGCAGTGGTGTGATCATAGCTCACCGCAGCCTTCAACACTTGGGCTCAAGTGATACTCCTGCCTCAGCTTCCCAAGTAGCTGGGACTACAGACATGGACCGTGTCTAGCTGACTTTTTTAGAGTTTTTATAGAGATGGGATCTCATTATGTTGCCCAGGTATGTCTCGAACTCCTGGCCTCAAGCGATCCTCCTGTCTTGGCCTCCCAAAGTGCAAAGTATTATAAAATATATTTTTAAGAAAAAAATTTTGCAAAGCACTGAACTTTGTAGGAAATATTTTTTTTTTAATTCAAACTTTGTTGAACTGTCTGATTTTGGACAAACTATCCAAGATCTCTGAAGTTTGATATCCTCATGATATCATGAAGCCTGCTGAATGATTAGAATGCTTTATTTTTTCTTTGTCCTTAATTGTTTTGTTAATATGAAATCATACATATGGATAGGAGGAAAATATCTAAAACTAATTTTAAAAAATAAAAGAGCTGTTTTATGTGTCTAGTGAAAGAAGAAACAATGGCCTGGCTGCTTAGCTCCCTACCGCCACAAGAATTCCCAGAAGTCGCTCTAAAATCCTATGGAGGGGAATCAAAACTAGATCATCTCCATTTCTAAAACAGTATGATATAAAATGACTCTTCTATAGTTGCATAAATTATTCTAACTTATTGTAAATACATTCTTTTAGAAAAATTATAGTATAATGGGTAAAATTATGTAAAAACAAATATTAATTTTCATATGAGTCCCAATGTATTTGACTAGTCATCTTTAAAGAGAATGTCTTCGTATTATATCTTGAATCTTTGAAAACTATGCAGTGTAACTTGATTATTTTATTGAGTAAATCCTGAATATTTTTATAGGATGTATACTAAAAAGGAAACATTTGATTGTTATATTATTAATTTATAATATCAATTTGTTAATGAAATTAGAGATTACTTACAATGTTATGTTAAGTCTACTTGATAAAATTAGTTATCTGAACTCATCAGGTGGCTTCAATTATTTCACAGGTTGCTAGACACACACACACACACACACACACACACACATACACACACACTCTCACATGTACATCTATATCTAAGTTTATTTATTTTCCTATTTTGCTATATAATCATTAATTTATAAAACATAAAAATAAATTTCTTAGTCATATTAAAAATATAACTCTTTAATATCAAATTTGACCTTGAAATATGCTTATTTTTTCCAGTGAACAAGTTGCTCATAATCCTCAAACACAGTATTATGCTGTTCTTATCCATTAGTCTCAAAACATCTCAACCAAGGACATACTTAAAGGGGTTTCTAACCTTTCCGTAACATATAGTTTAGGTTATTATTCAAACAGCACCATAAATACACCAGATTAAAATGAAAATCATGTAAGAAAAAACTTACGACATTCATGTCACTATCTCGTGAATTTATAATGTGTCAGAATATATGCTAAGGAAATTATTGAAATAAACAACTAGCTCCACTATTTCTATGTATCGAGAACAGTTATCTGAGCAGAAGAGAAAACACTGACCTTGCTAGAGAAATCTATGAGGATTCATAAACTTAGTATTAAAATATATGTATCACAAGAAATTATGCATGATCAAATTTAACCAAACACTCCAAAAAAATAAAGCTATCCATGTAAAAATTTAATACTTATTATAAAATTGTTCAAAATAATTTAAATATATGTACATCCAGACAATTAAATTAAATGTAAAATATAATTTTATCGTATCTAAGATATATTCAGTTCTTTCTTCAACAAATTATTACTGAGACCTTTGTATCTCCAGCTATTTTGCTACGTTCTAGGAAAGAGAGAGAGAAAAGCAAACAACATAGTTCTTGAAGTCAAGATACAATTGTGTCCTAAAAAACACAGAAACGTAACAGCATCGATACTCTTTAAAAGTCTATCGTGGATATAAGCCGGGAAACTGACTGCAGAAGTAAAGGTGTGCCTAAATCTACGTGTAAGAGTCGGGGGAGTTTTTCACAGGTGGGGTTCTTGACATTAGACAGCCAGGGTGACAAAGCAGAAGAAAAAGCATCTGCAAAGATGTGGAAGTCTCTGAAGTAGTTCAGTCCTACTGGAGAAAATACACACATGTATGTGTGCGTGCACAGGCACGTGGGTGGAAGATGTGGAAGGAAAAGAAAATAAAAGCTTGTACTGAATTGCCAGGCAAATAAGGATAACAGAGGGTTTCATGAGCCATGATAATGACCTTAGGAACTGTCCTGTGAAAATCTAGGGAGCTGTTGAATATCGGAGACCACAAGACCAACATGTTCACATTTGTATTCCAAATAGATAACTTCAGCAGAATGCGAAGGGTGGATCGCAGCGTAACAAGAGTTGAATAAAGAGGGAGTTATAAGGAGACAATTGAGGTAGACTGAGTGAGAGAAAGGTGCTTAAACAACAGCAAGAGTGGTCTCCATTAAGAGAACTCTACCAACGTAAAGTAAGGCACAAATAGTAAGCATTGGCAATTGAGTCAGGGGGATAAGAAACAGAAAATATCTTCAATAAGTCGCATATTCCTGCCAAAGGTAAATGAATAAATAGAGGAATCACGCACTGAGTTTAGGAATTAAAAAACACATATACACATGTATCTTCAGGACAGCTGCATTTGTGGTGCTAGCAGGGCCCACTACTAAAAATGTCCAGCAACAGTTGTATAAATGTACAAATCCAGAAGTTTAAAGAGCATTCTGCAACAGAAACAGATATTTTTGATAGAGATAAATTGAGATTTAGAATACAAATGACACTTAAAACTTTTCTACATGTATGAAATTATCCAAGAGAGAGTACAGAAGATAGAGGATTGTCCATTAAGGAAAGCCAATGGTTAGGAACTGAGAGAAGAAAGGAAAAACCACAAAACTGTGTGAATATCCAGAAAGTAATATTGGAAAAATCCAGAAAAGAGTAGGAATATGGAGAAAATTAAATAGGAAAGAGATATTTTAAAATGCAGCGGTCAGAATTGTTGAGAAAGAAAATATTTTCTTTCTATTTATGCTCAGGCACAAATAGAAAGTGAAAAAAAATAGTAACTATACGAGGTGATGGGTGTCTTATTAGCTTGATTGTAGTAATCATTTAACAATGTATATGAATATCAAAACATCATGTACATCTTAAATATATGTAATTTTATTTGTCATTATACCTAAAAAGATGCTGCAAAAGTGAAAAGTGAGAAAGTCTCCTTTTCATATGTAGATTATTAAATATAAAGTACATTTATATTAAATCTACCATCCAGAAAATATAAGCTGAAGCTCTAAATCACAGAATTTGTAAGCTTATAAAGTGAACTAATCTTAGTTTTAAAATACCATATATGTACAGAGCAGATTCGACTGGAACTTTATTCTTGATTTAATACTTGATGGAGTCAAGATACTAATAGTCTATGATGTGCACAAAATAGGAATGCCAACAATACCCTCTTTTCTGTGTTCTAGACACACAGAGGGTGACAGGTATTTAAAAAATCAGCCTTTGATTTTCTGGATAATATCTCTTATTGCAAATGAAGATATTTTTAGTAAGTTTTTGCTCCTTCCCTGTCCCCTTTAATTTGTGGCATTAATTTTCTATTCTCTCAAATCTACCACATAATTTTTTATTATTATAAGTATATAAATAGGGACTACATACATTAAACATTTTTGAAAACATTCAAATGAATCAATAGCTTTGAAATTTTTTAGAGAACCTAAGAATATCCTTTTATGAAATCTAGACATATCTGGGAAATTTATTTTGTAAAGTTAAGGTTTAGTCCACTTCAACTTTGGTTGCACAGGGCAGACCCCAGATATTGATAGATGCAAGAGTCCTGACAGAAAGAGCCACAAGTAGCTCCTTATATTTGTTCCCCTTCTGGGCAGAAGCTATTGAGGCTAGTTGCCTCTGAGAAAGGCATAATCTCCACTTTCATGAAGACTGAATTGTTGTCAAGAGTAGTACATGGATGTTGATATCGTGAAAGTGCCAACATGTAGAAACTAGTTTCAGCTGTAGGAGTCTGATTCATCCCAGCACACAATGACTCTCAGAGCAGTTTTGTTTTGTTTGTTTGTTTGTTTGTTTCCTCTTAAAATCACTTCTCTGGTCTAAAGTTCTTGGCATTAAGCTATTACCCTATTTGTTTCTTTTTCTTTTTCTGTCTCTGATAGATTCTGGTCTGTGCCTTCCTTGGATTTTGACTGTTTGTTTGCTTTATAAAAACCTTTTATGCACAAGAAGAAAAAGTCTCAACTGCACTTTAAATTTTTAAAAGCCCTACATCAGGAGTGGGGAAACTTTTCATGTTGAAAGGCCATATTAATTTAGCTGTGATCAAATAAGTCTGCATTCAAGAAACTTCAATTAGATATACTCAAAAATATATATTATTTTGTAAAATTCTAACTATTATGTACTTAATAATTTCTAAAAATGGAAACTATTTGTTATTTTAAAGTTAACTAACCTTTTAATGACTTCGTTGTGTCTGCTTTTCGTTGGAAAGCATTTGAATATTGGGCTGCAGCATAGAAGTCCACAGTTTCAGCCGATCCTCTAGAAGGATATCAGTCATTTGTGACCTTGAAGGCATCTTGATTTGGATTAGATAGGAGAATGTAGATTCGAAGCCATAAGTGGATGAAAAGTAAGAAAGTATTTTTCAGTCATGTTGCCAAAGGCATGGATATTCTATTGCATTTTTTTTTTTTTTTTGTATTTCAACTGGATCTTTCTCAGCATCAAACAATGACTTTAAAATGTCGTCTACTGAGAGCTCCATCAATTCCATCTGTAGATCTTTTGGTGCCTTGGTGATTTCAGCCAGGTGAGGCTGAAATGCTACTTTGAAGGAAATGTCATGATTCTCAAAGTCAGTGAAACTTTCACTATATTCTACAATTAATAGGTCTGTAACAGCTGTGTATTCTCCAAATGATTCGCATATATCATCCTGCTCATCAGTGATCTTTGCTAACTGGGGAAAATACTCATCCAAAAATTCTTTTGAAGAAGACGGCTTTTTTTCAAAATGCTTGGATTTTTTTTTGCCACATTATCACATATACACTTAATTTTACCTTGCAAAGAAATATTCAAGTTGTTTTGGTTAGACATATCACACAGAAATGTTGCATTCCTATAGAAATATTCCTTCAATAATTCACATTGCTTATTCTGTTATTCGTAAAATTTAAATTCATAAAATTTAACTATCTGTTCTCACAGAGATAAAATTTTGGCTAATACCTGTCCCTGTGATATCCAAAACACTTTAAAATGATATGGCAAATTCACACTGAATTCCTCATCCTTTATTTTAGCATGTTACTAAACTGATGATACCATGTTGCATTTGTAGGAATATAGTTAATAATACTTATAATTTGTTGCAAAGTGTCATTTAAAATGGTAGCCTCAGCACAGAGATTTTGCTGATGCAAGATACAATAAAAAGAAATGAGAGCAGCTGGATCTCTTAATACTTTTTTTTTTGTCTGTGCAATAACCCTTCACGTTTTGCTGTCATGGAATGTGCACCTTTTGTACATTCACTAAATTTACAAAATTCATTCTAACTTCATGACATTTATATTGAAAGTTGTTGAAGATATCTATTCCCTGTGTTCTCTTTGCAGAAGTGCTCAAAGCCAGTAACTCTTTATAGCAAAGAAAATCTTCTGTTATGACTCGAACAAAGTATAAAACCTGTGACGAATCAGTATTATCAATTGATTCATCCAAAACACTTGAATAATACACATTTTCATTTTGAAGAATTACATGACATTGTTTTGGTAAATTGAAGGCTAATTCATGCTGCTGACCAGTTGGTTCCCCTTGAAGGAGGCAGCTGTTTGTACTTTGGAACGTTGCGGGGTCTATGCACCCCACAGCCTTCACGGTGCATCTTTCACAAAGCCTGTGTCACTGACGGCTTCCCTTTTTGCCCAGGTGTGTAAGCTATTAATGCGTTATAAGTTGCTTCAGTGGCGTTATTTGCAGGCCTTATTACTGCTTGAAAGAATTTTCTTTGCTTTTGCTTTTCATCTTTTAATGTTTGCAGTACAACTTTTCATGCCTCTCCCTCTAATTTAAAATATTTATGTTCTTTGTAAGTGTTGTTATGCTGATGAACATCGAATTTCTTTAATGTTGATATTGCAGTATCACAAAGCAAGCAAATCATCTTATCTTTAGCAGAAAGAAGATAAAACTGTAATTCCCAATCCTCATTAAAAAGTCTGTTTTCTTCCCTCAGCATTCTCTTAGTCTTCTTTGCCATGATGGGCTGTTAAGCAGACAGAACTAAAAAATACTATTGAGCTGTGCAACTATGCACAAATTCCACTTCTAACGGAACCACAGTGCACTGCTGTCAAAAGCTGGTAACAGATTAGTGTACTCGACCCCCATGAACTCTGCCAACCAGCCGCGTGCGGTGGTGGCGCCAGCCACTCAGAAGTGAGTCATGAGCGTAGCAGCTGTCAGTGTAGCCCTTATGGCTTAGTAATGTTCTAATTGTGCCAGTCAATCTGAGAAGATTAATTTGTTAAAACTTATTTCATTCTTTGGTATTTTAAAAATGTTCATTTTAAAAACAAAATAAAAATATAAAAGATGAAGAAAAATGTATTAATAAAAATAATAGGATTTGTTCTGTAAAATTTAGATCCCGTCAAAAGGCCACATCTAAGGACCTAGAAGGCCACATGTGGCCGGAAGGCTGCAGGCCCCCCAGCTCTGCAGGGAAGCGAACCAACCAGTTCACGGTTCTCTGGCGACTGCTACTAGTCTAGGCGTAGGCATTCGACCCAAATGAATCGTCCACACTGACGAAAGGATTTATTTTCCAAGCTTTGAGAAAGGCTCGTTCCCTCCTTCTTTGCCTAAAATAATCATTTGTAAGAGTTAAAAAAACAAAAAGAGGAATGAATTTGTAATATGACATTAGGTAATCGTTTTATATGGTTTAGTCAGATATTCAGATAATTCCTAGTCTTGAACTAGGTGTCCTAGTTATACAGTGACTCTTCACCTGGTGAATGGGGCAGGGAAGCCCAGGCCTCCAGCATCAAACTGACCCGGACTGCGGAACGGTGCGTGGGCTTGTGCTGGCCGGCAGCTGGGACGCGCTTGGCCACGGCGTTGGAAGCCAGATGGTTCCAACCTAAATGGTTTCTCTGCGTGATCCTTTTTCTCCAGTGTCTCTTATATTCCCTTGCCTTTTATTTGTCTTATAGTCTATATCTGTGCTATTTTAAGTATTCGTGTATCATTAGTAATTTATCGTCTGCAAATAGACATTTAGAAAGCATACTATACAAAATCCAAAGGAAAAAGCAGTAACTTATTTCCTGAACTCATCTTCTTTGATATTATTCTCAATAATAACAGAAATAGAAATAGGTTATTATTTATTCATATTTTTATTGATTATAAATATCTCATCAAAAAGAGCTTTGTATAAAGTTCAGTTTATATGTGTCAGTTGTCAGGATATAGCTTAAATTTTAATATTTTACCCACTAAGATAAATAACTATATCTTTCATAAAGTATCAATTCAAAGACCTTAAACACATTATAAATATAAATATATAAAACATGAATAAATAAATATATACATACTTTGTTTAAATACAATGATATAATATTTATAATTTTAGAAATCCATCCTGATCAAATCATCTGATTTTTTTAAAATGTTTTAAGAAATGATGCTTGCTATGATATTATTTATAATAGTCATTGTTAGAAACAAATTCAATGTAAAACTTAATTTTTATATGAAATAATTATTGAAAGCTTATTTAATCCCAGCTGCTATCTGAGGTGGCAAGATTACAGCACCAAACAAAGCAAAGTTCCGTCTCTCACAGAGCTTCGGTTCCGGGGAGGAAGAGGGACATAGACAACATGAAACAAACGCGTTATATAATGTCAAGCAGTGGTGTTTGAAGACAAATAAAGTAGACTAACTGGGTATTTTAAAACATAATTTAGTAAATTTGGATTTTTTCCTATAATAGAAACATAACCGTAACAGACTATACATTTACAAGTGCCAAGTTTGGGGAGAAATATTTTCCGAAATCGTAAGAGGAACTATATTCAATAGGTGTTTCTGCTTCTTCTTGTTCTTATGCATAACATGCACCAGTGTGAATTTCCTTTAGAAATTTCAGAATAATGGAGAAAATCAGCGGCATGAGGAATATACTGTAATTAGGAGCTACTGGAATTAAATAACCTTCACAATGTTTTATTACCAGTCTATCAGGATAAAGACACCAAGACTTGTGATAGATTTAAATGAAGCTAATCGACATATCCTAGTTTTGCAACCCAAAATTATTGTAATCTAAGGACTTTATCATTATGTTAAAAAGGTTTGATGAAATATTATAATATTTGTATCCATAATACTTTCTCTCATCTAGTGTAAGACTATAGACTACACTTTCACTTGATAGCTAAAGGATTTATTTTAAGACAGATGTAGCAATTTGTTTTGAGAAGTATGTATTGTATCACTGGTTACGTACTGCTGTTTTTAAATCATTATCTTATATTTCTGTTATAGCTTGAAATGAAACAGGAATATTTAGTGATGTGATGTATATATTTATTGAATCAATCTTTTAATTTCTTTCACATACTAACAATATAAGCCAAAAAGTTGTGAATGAAAAAAATATTACTTATTAGACTGTTTTATATACTAATAATAAGAAAGGGATAGAGAAAATTGATAATGGAAATATCTTAGAGGATCATTATTATTCACCAAAATCTGAAGTGAGTACCTTCACTATGTTAAATGTGACTTTTACCTAAGTGAATAACAAAGTTTTATTCCCATAAATATTTCTTTCATTTTTCCATTATATGTAGACACTTTTTTAAAATTTGTTCACATTTTCATTGAAAGAAATTCAGTATTCTAGGACAAGTTTTTTCATCAAAGCGTAAAAACTTATCTTTGTTTTCTCTTTTCATACAGAGAAATTTTCCTTTCGCGTTAGATCCAAACCCTAGCATTAGTGGCACCTCTGCCTCTTTGAACATTTTTCCATCAGAATCAACTATTTCTCACACTTAGTCATCATACGTTTTCATAATCTAGCCCTGCTTTTTTTTCAAATTTATAACAAAAGTTGACCTTCTCTGATGTTCATAATGTACATTTAACTCATTTTTAGTTTCTTTCTGTGGAAATTTTCCTGTTATTTTGAGTTTCTTTCGATTTTTGTTGCATAGAAGAGAATTAGTTTATTTGTTCTTTTATTTCGTGGCTTCAGTTTGTTTTAGAGTTAGGTGACCCCAGGAAATTACTTGAGGTCATGTTTTATCCTACATATATCATCATCTTCTACAAAAAAAAAAAAGGTAGAGTGTAATTATTAGGGGTAAAATTTGTGGAACCAAAATAGCATTGTGCTTAAGATATTTTAACTCACCCAGATTACTTAAAAAGAAAATCAAAAACACTGCGGCCATCCATTCCTTATAAAATACTTATAAGCAACGTTTTTGTTCAACTCTCCCAAATGTCTTTCCTTCCTCTTGATCTTTTTCAATTCCTAGTCCTTAGTTTCCTTTTTCCAAAGAATCAACTCTATTTAGGTAAAAGTAAAACCTGCCTTTCCACTAGATTACTACTACTTAAAAAAAAAAAATCCATACAAATCGTTTGTGTCTTTGTTATAACCCATCTCCTATTTTTACTGATTTATTCTATAAAATTTAGACCCATATCTCAAAATAGCCTTAGGAAATAGGGTTTATATATACATCTCAAATATCTAATACTCTTCTGGGATTTTTCATTGGTGCTCAATTATTATTTATTATGTAATTCAATTTATTATGTAATTATTATTTATTATGTAATTATGTATTTATTATGCAATTCAACTCATACTAATATAAGTTCATAAAGGAAAATGATATAGGCACATAAAACATGCTTTGTGTCCAAGTCCCTAATGACAGACTTGATATTTCTGACCATAATATCAGAATATCTGACTTAATATTTCATGTTCCATAAACTTGAATAGACATTTTGTGTATCAACTGTGTTATAAACGTGTTTTATAGATATCACAGATTTGTATGACTCTGAATCTGGCTTTCTTATTTCATAGTTATTTGGTGAATTGTTTTTTTTATTTATAGATTTATATATAATATTAGATACAAATGAAAACAAAACAAAATCTCAAGTACACTTTGATGAAATAATGTTTATAGGAAGTTCATATATATGTACGAGTGTGTATATGTGTGTATGTGTATAGATACATATATGTATATATATTTAGTTTTACCCAATGGTCATTTGGCATATATTGTTAGTAAAAATGTTCCTACAGTATATAGCCATTCATGTTAAAATAAACTTGATGTGTGGAGTTTTCTAGCTTAAATTGACAGTGTTCATTATTCGATGCAGAGACAAAGGAGTGATTATAATAGACAGGCATAGCTGTGCAACGTTGGTGTCATTATATAGCAGATAGAGTAAGAAACACTGAAGACTGCTTAATATCATGGGAACATTCACTATTAGCGGTAAAGTGCTTGACCTTAATGTTTTGCTGAACACTTATGTCCTTTATCCCTCACTCTTTCTCAGATATTCACAGAAATAACTATTTCCTTATAAAATGTTCTTCCTTTTGCACTTCATGTCTTTGGAAACAAATTACAGAGAGCAGAATGTGCTATAAAGAAAAAACCAGCAGGCAATCCTCTTGAAGACCCAAGCTGCCTGTGGAGATAAAACTGAAAAATCACGCAGTCACCTAATTAAAGTATCTATTCAGAAAATATAGAGCTATTCTAGAAGCATACGCTTAAAGCATACGCTTATTTTAAAGGACTTTGGGGAGATTTTTTTTTTCTTATAAAATATATAGTAACTTCAGAAATGTTTCTTACAGTTTAGATATTGAAAGAGAGTATTAGAAATCACATAAAGAAAAGTTTAGTAAAAAGGATATTCACAGCAAGCAAATCATTTTTCTATGATTCTTTTCATTTGTTTGTGTAATTTTTGTTTGTTTTGTTTGCTTCTACTTTGAATAAACATTTATTTTTAGAAACGGTAAAGAGATAGGTATTATGAAATTAACTATGGTCTTGGTAAGGACTAATTTAGTCTACTGATTTTTTTTAAAAAAGTATGAAAATGGAACCATCATTGCAAAGTTCTGACAAAAATATTATAAAGAATCCATTCTATGCATATTAAAATCAGATATATTTTAAATACATTTCATAATATTAAATTTCAGTTAATATGATAAAGATAACTGTATTGTACAATGAAAGATAGTACTAATTATTTTATTTTTATTTCTGTAATGAGAGAAAAATCTAAAGAGAATATTATGAAACTGCTGTGCATTTAAAAGCAATTTAGAAATTGAAACATAAATTGCAGTAACGAATATATTGATGATTTGCTTAGAAGTAACTTAACTTGAGCAAGTTGGCTAAGGCCTGCAAGTACCAAGGTCGGAGATTATTTGGGTTTTTACTTGTACATTCCCGAATAAGCCGTGCTTTTTATAGAGAAAGAGGCAATGTCATATCACTCATAGATACTATTCAACGGCCTGACAGCATGGAAATGTTCCTGGAGTGCTTTATACAGGTTACCCAATCTGCCAAAGACTAATTAAACCCTAATATGTGTGAGTTATTAAAGTTATGGCCCAGTACTCTTTTTCCACTAAGTAGTCTGCTGAATCCTATTGCTCAGGGGGCCTTGACATCGGCGTTACCATTTTCTTCTTCAATTACTACTGATGTAGCTTCAGTAGCGTGAAAATGAATGTCATGCTACCTTTGAAGCTTTGAAAGTTAATTTGTTTTTAAACTTCAGACTTAAACTCCATGAACCAGAAGTGTCAGAAATAAATACACATTTATATATTCTTGTGGGATGTTTCAGCTCATCACTGCTGTACATAGACATATACTCTGACTCCTCAGAAACAACTGACTTCTCAGTTTGTTTCTGCATAATGTCAAACAGGGAAGCAAATGGAACCTAAATCTTAATAATCTGGGGATTTCCAAATGTCACTTGCTTTAACATTATATGAAGAAAATAATGTTGCCTTTAAAAAAATTTGGATGGTGTGGAAAATAAGACAAATATGTTATTTAACTTATTTTTTATATTTTAGAAGATTTTGTGTATATTAAACTATTTATTTATATAATCTCTTTTATGTAATTATGTGAAGAAAGCCAAGTGTCGGCGAGGATGTGGAGACAAGGGAACCATCACACATTGTCGGTGGGAATGCAGATTATGGAAAACAGTACGGAGGTTCCTCAAAACATTAAAATCAGGACTACTGTATAATT